>VDFB02004192.1:0-37444 GCA_007258455.2 Sequoia sempervirens | reverse complement strand
ATTTTGCTGAGGCTGTCCGACTGAGGCTAGGTGAAATCTGGTTGAAGTCTATTGAGACGAAGCCCCACATACCTTGCATTTAGAATAGAGTACAAATTTCTTAGGCCCTTTCCCTTTTACTTTCCGCATACTTCTTGTTAGTTTTAGAAAAGGATACACATTGCCAAATCATACACGTAAGAATCCCCTTCAAAATTACATATCAACTGCTAACTGCGAGAAGTCTGAACAACTACGTAAGTCCCCTTGACATACCAGCAATATCACATCAAGCCAAACCGAGCCTATTCGCACTAAAGGAACCTTGGAGTTGAACGCACGAACTTTCTGGCAATCTTAGCGTGCGGAATACTTTGATCAAGAGAGAATAGAGCGTCCGTTGGGCGACTTTGTTCTGTGTTGGTGCGGTCTCAAAAACCACGTCAACAGGACACTTGTCCTCACCCGCATGCCTCTCACTCTCTGAGAAAGATGGTGTTTCCATGACTCATCCCCATAATGTATTGTTATACTTAGAAGTCATGATCCACAAGTTTCGTGTTAGACACGTCCTAATAGATGGAGGGGCTGGGTTGAACATATGTACCATGAAGTTAGTTCAGGCTTTAGGATTTTCAGAGGACTCCATTGATCCAAGAAGAAAGATCACTATTAAATCCTACGATGATGAGGAAAGAGTGTCCAAGGGTTTAATCATGCTGCCAATCAGAGTAGGACCTGTTATCAAGAACACTTTTTGTCAAGTATTAGAGTGTGATCTTGCATACAACATCTTGTTGGGTCATCCTTGGATCCATGAAATGCAAGTTGTCCCATCCACATATCATCAATGTCTTAAGTTTCCTTATGATGGACAAGAGATCAAAATACCAGCTGATAATTCAAAAAATCAGACTTGTTCCAACATCAAAGCTAGTCAAGATACTTTGGTTCCCAACAATCAAGAAGCTCTTGCTGGTACTTCTCTCAAAATTGATACACAAATCAGTCAGTTAACCAAAAACTCTTACAAGCAACTACGGTTCAAGGACAATGGAGTTGGGAAGTACTCTCTTTGTCTTGCTAATCTACCTACATCGCCTCGGTCACATGGGCAACCTTCTATCACACAACAACAGATATCTGTAGCATCAACATCAACGCAACCACCAAAAGATCCAAGTACACTGTTTAATGGACGATTTATCAAAGGAAAACTCCCCATGGAAGATCCTGAGGATAGAGAAGTTCTAAATTATCTCTATAAAGATGAAGATGAAATAGTCCTCAATGTCAAAATACCAACTGATCAATATGGTAAAGGGTATTCGATCATGTAGAATATGGGCTATGATGGTAATGGTCCTATTGGAAAGAGAAAAGGAGTAGTTGAGCCTATTCACCTTCCAGGACTTGCTGCAAAAGATAAAATAGGACTAGGCTATTATACTAATTCAAAAGAAATAAAATCCAACCAGTTGCATGATATTGTCCTCACATTGCAAGAAGGTTCTGATACAAGAGAAGCATGTTTGACAGCAATTCAGAATTTCGTGAATAATGAGTGGGACACAGACTCTGGTGAATATGAGTGGGACACCATCTACAATGATGAGTTTTGGAGGGAAAAAAAGGTTGATGTGATACACAAGTATACCCAAAATCTAATCGAAGGTGAAGGTTCAGGGTCCCAACTGCAAGGATCTGAACTACAAGGTAACTATGATTCTAGTGATACTGAGTCGGATTTAAATGAACAAGACTATCGTGAGAATAGTACCATCATTGATCTGCCTCATACCTCAGATCCTACAAACCACTCCGTTATGATCATAACCATAGCCTATTTCACACAGCCCGATGACCCGCTACCTTTGATCCATCCCGATCTCATTGATTGGGATTCGTCCAAACCTATCTATATACCTATGTTTCCAAGCGATGAATCTATCGTGAACTTCCTTTCCGCATATGACACAAATGATTGTTCCACTAGCGATTTTTGGCATAGATTCTTTAATTAGGAGAGTGTCAAGTCTCCTAGCTGCAAAAAGAAAGATCTAACGGTGAAAACCAGAATCTGGCAGTGTTAGATCAAACAAAAGATAAAACAAAGAGTGTATCAAATGGTGAAAACCTTTTTAAGGAACCAAATGATGGGAAGAGTGACACTCTCCCCAAGCACTATCATGAGTGATCGCCTATCTTGATTGAGCCTACAAAAGAGGTTAATCTTGAAACTTCAGAAAAACCAAGGACTCTACAGTCAGCTGCATCAATGACAGATAAAGAAGTACTTGAGTTCATGGAATTTATAAGAGAAAATCAAGTCAACTTTGTCTGGTCTTATGCAAACATGCCAAGTATTGATCTTGATCTTATCATGCATCACTTGTCTATCAAACCAAGGGTTAAGCCTGTGAAGCAAAAACTAAGAAAGATGCATCTGCATGTCGCACTACTGGTTAAAGAAGAACTCAGAAAGCTCCTTGATGTGGAATTCATAAGATCAATCGACTATGCAGAATGGATCTCCAACATTGTTCCTATGTCCAAACCAGACAGACGTATCAGAATTTGCATAGATTTTAGAGATCTTAATAAGGCATGTCCTAAGGATGACTTCCCACTTCCAAACATTGATACTATAGTTGATCTGACAGCTGGCCATGCCATGTATTCACTAATAGATAGTTTTTTTGGTTACAACCAAATCAAGATTGCACTTGAAGACCAAGACAAAATAGCTTTCACATATCCATGAGGGACTTATTGTTGGAACGTCATGCCTTTTGGTCTAAAGAACACTGGGGCTATATATCAAAGAGCTATGACTACAATTTTTCATGACACAATGCACACATTCATGGAAGATTATGTAGATGATATATTGGAAAAGTCATACACAAGAGAAGGACATCTCGAAGTGTTATCCAAAATCCTTGCAAGGTTGGAAAAGTTCAAAGTTCGCCTCAACCCTAAGAAATGTGTTTTCGGGGTCACATCTGGAAAGCTCTTAGGATACATAGTATCAACAAAAGGAATTGAAGTAGATCCTGCCAAGGTACAAGAAATCATGGAAATGCCTCCACCAAGGAATATCAATCAATTGAGGTCATTACAGGGACGACTTCAATCTATACAAAGGTTCATCGCATAGCTGACAGATAAAAGTCTACCTTTCACACATCTATTACATAAGAATGTTCCTTTCAAATGGGATGACATGTGTGAAATGGCCTTTCGATAGATCAAGCAGTACCTAATGAACCCACCAGTTCTAGTACCACCAAATCCGGACAAACCTCTAATTTTATATATTGTCACAATGGAGACATCTTTGGGGGCATTATTAGCACAAGAGGACTCTACAGGAAAGGAACGTGCAATTTATTACATCAGCCAAACACTAACAAGTCATGAAATCAACTACACTTTCATCGAGAAGGCTTGTCTAGCAGAAGTCTTTGCCTCACAAAAATCTTAGCACTACATGTTAACTCATATAATCAATCTTGTAGCAAAGATTGATCCACTTAAGTATCTATTGAGCAAGGATATATTAACAGGAAGGTTAGCAAAATGGGTTATGATCTTGAGTGAGTTTGAAATCCATTATTTTTATCGCAAAGCAATCAAAGGACAAGTTATCACCGATCAACTAGCTGACGTACCACTACAAGCAGAGCATCCCATGCATATCGAATTTCTAGATGCTAACGTCTTCACCGCAGAATCAAAACAACCATGGTCTTTATATTTTGATGGTTCTTTCACTCAACATGGATCAAGGGCAGGCATACTTTTTGTCACCCCTCAAGGAAATACCATTCCTTGGTCATATAGGCTAATGTTTCCATGCACTAAAAACATAGCCAAGTATGAAGCTTTAATCACTAGACTCAAGATCATATTGGAATGGAGGATCATAGAACTACAAGTTTATGGTGACTCACAGTTAGTCATAAATCAGATCAATGATGATTATCAGACCAAAGATGACAAACTTTTTCCATATAAGAAAATGGTTGACGATTTCAAGAAATACTTTGTGGATATCAAGTTCATATAGATTCCAAGACTTGATAACAAAGCAGTTGACACTATGGCCATGATCGCATCATTGCTACAACTCCCAAAAAATCAGGCTCACTATGAATTTATGTCTGGTGGAACAATCATTTGCACCTGCCTATGACACAATTGAAAACCAAATCATTTGCCACTTAGTAGGATCTGATTCACCTTGGTATGGCAAGATTTATGCCTACCTAAAAGATGACATCTTACCACCTCACTTATCCTAAAACCAAAAGTGTAACTTTATTCGCCAATCTTCTTGTTATACTCTTATCGTGACATCCTTTATCGCCATAGTCTTGATGGTACTTTACTTCGATGTCTTAAACGTGATGAATTTGACAAGGCTTTACAAGAAGTTCATGGTGGAATTTGTGGTACTCATTCAAGTGGACTGACCTTATCCAAGAAATTGATTAGAATGGGTTACTACTGGCCTACAATGGAAAGAGAATCATTCAATTTTGTGGAGAAGTGCTCAAAATGTTAGATACATGGGAATCTCATCCATGCACCAGCACAAGAACTACAACCGTTCACGCCAACCCGGCCATTCTCTCAATGGGGGTTAGATCTAGTTGGAAAGATTCATCCTTCATCATCGAATGGACAAAATTTCATCATCACAGCGATAGAGTACTTTACCAAGTGGATTAAGGCAGTAC
Organism: Sequoia sempervirens; assembly: GCA_007258455.2. Classification (NCBI taxonomy): domain Eukaryota; kingdom Viridiplantae; phylum Streptophyta; class Pinopsida; order Cupressales; family Cupressaceae; genus Sequoia; species Sequoia sempervirens. The sequence continues at coordinate 32,720 of VDFB02004192.1, read as the reverse complement.
CTCTCACTAAGGTTACCAACAAACAAATCTCATCATTCATACTCAACTATATCATTTGTCAGTATGGCATTCCCAACTCCATCATCACAAATAATGGACGATCATTCAAGAATTAGGATGTTGACGAACTTTGTGAGAGATTCCATATCCAACATAGATATTCAACACCCTCCTACCCACAAGGGAATGGCCAAGTAGAGGCCTCGAACAAAACCATACTGAAAATATTGAAGAAGATTGTGAATGATACAGGGAAAGATTGGCATGTACAACTCAATCCCGCATTGTGGGCCTATAGAACTAGCATCAGAATTCCAATAGGAGCAACACTATATGCTCTTGTCTATGGAGCAGAAGCCATATTACCTCTAGAGGTTGAGATTCCATCACTTAGAGTATCACTGAAAGGTTTAATCACAGATGATGAATACAGAGTTTCCCAGCTACAAGAGCTAGAACTCCTTGATGAGAAGAGACAATGAGCAGCTGATCATTTGAAAGCATATCAACAGATGTCTCGTAGCTATAATCACAGAGTCAAGCCATGTACCTTTCAAGTCGGTGATCTTGTTTTGAAGGAAAACCCACAAAATTAGAAAGACAAAGAGAAGAAAGGAAAGTTTGAACCGAATTGGTTGGGTCCTTACATGGTCATCATAGTATACGGTTCAGAAGCATACAAGTTGTCAATGCCAGAAGGGGACCTATTTGACAAACCCATCAACAACATGCACCTGAAGAAGTATTATGTCTAAATCAGTTATCATCATCCATAAAGTCCTGAAAAAAAATAACAAAAACTATCCTGAAAAAATCCATAAAAATAAAAAAAAATGTCCTTAAAAAATCCATAAAAATTAGAAAATGTCCTGAAAAAAATCCATAAAAATCAGAAAAAGTCCTAAAAAGAAAAAGAAAGAAAAAATCGTCATATGGTGAAAACCTAGCAACAGGTAGTCTATTGATAAGAAAAAATAAAAAATAAAAAAATAAAAAAAATGCAATAAAGATAGATAGTGAAAATCTAGAAAACAGACGCTAGTTGTAGCTCTCCATCTACTAGTTCATGTTCTACACTTAGCTTCTCAGCCTTCATTTCATGCATCTTTTCACTATCATCTTAGGGCCATAACACCATCATACTTCCATCATTTTCCTAGAGCGATAACATCTTACCATGGCTTGATCATTGTACATATTCATTTTAGCAAGTTGTGTCAATACTAGGGGAAAACGTTGACATACTTGGGGCAATCAACTTTCAAGTTCTACCAAAACAGCTAGACAATGACATAAAATCCAATCATACGAACAATCAATCAAATCTTATGAACAACTATCCAATCATTGATCCATATCACAATAGTTTTCAACAAGTACCATATCATAACACATATTTGGATGATCTAAAATTTGAATAATGTTTGCACTAAACTAGAGTGATGAGGAAAGAGGATAATTTTTATTTGTATGTTGTCTTGAGGTTAACTATCAATTTGGTGCAAATATGTCACGAGACATGATTTCCAAAGCGTATCATTGATGACGGTTCCAAATTTGAATCATAAAGTGGTTAATCTTTGTCTATTTATGCAAGAAATACTCAGGTCATCTCAGTTCAATTATACCTCGATGCTTGTGTTCACTTGCTATATCAAAAATCATGAAAGTTGTACTCAGGTAATCATTGGTGCTAATTTTCCCTCTAATGCTTGTAAATACTTCCAACATTTTAAAACGCTCTACGATGTTTCAAGAAAGCTAACAAAGGGCTCAACAAACGGTTGGTTTTGTTTCATTGCATTTCATTTAGATCATTGTACATATCTGTATACTGGATTTGCATTAGATTTTTAAAAGGCTGAATAAAAACATCAATGACTATTATGTCTCTTTGGACTATTTGTGGAGGACATTCGGCATTTGTTTCATTATCATCTTTCATCTTCATCATCATTTCATTAATCATTATCATTTCATCTAGGTCATGTACATATCATATAGTTTATCATTTATCATTCATTTTCATATCATTTAGATCCTTTATCATTTATTTATCCATCATTATGCATTATCATTTCATTTTTCATTTTTCATATCATATAATTTCATTATATACCATTGATCATTCTCATTTTATTTCACCCTCATTTTATGTATCATTTCATTGCATATCACATTTCACATTACATTTATATCATATCTTTAATCATCTATCATTTTCATATCATTTATATATCATGTCATTTTTCACATAACATTTAACCCATATCACATATCATTTCATATCATTTCCTAATTCATATACATTTCATACTTTATTACAAATCCATGATGCATTTCATAAACACAACATCCATTTTCCATCACATCATCATTATTTATTGCATTTGAAAAATCCAAAAACAAAAATTCCATACATACATTACATTTCCACATCATTTGCAAAACATATCATATGTCCCATTGCATATTTTCATAATCACATGATAAGTCATCCACCTGCATGACATCATTAATACGCATCACAAATCGTCATCATAAGCATATCATGAATCACCCTGCATCACAGGTTAGTCATTAAACCATCAAAAGCATCATAAATCCATCTCATAACATATACAAACAAATGCATATCCATATCATCATCACATCATCACATCAAAAATGCACATCATCAAAACTCAGCGTCGTTGCATATCATCGCTCGTCAAAAATAAATACAAATGTCCAATGTCCAATGAAACTAAAAATTCTAGAGATATACATAAGATATGATCAAAAACAATGTACATGCTCCAAAAATTATATACATGTGTGAAATACATCAATAAAAATCACATATCAAGGCTAGCTAGTGGAGCCCCTTGATGGAGCTGGTCTAGAGACTAGTGGCTTGCCACTACCACCCGCGTCAGGCTCCTGTCGAGGCCCTGAGACCCCTTTGTTGTGTGACACACTCTGTGATCTACTCCTGGATCTATTGTGGGACCGAGGGTAAGGCTCTCTGCGCTCAGGAGGGCACAACTCCTCATATCTAATCCAGTAATGCTCAACCTCCCTAGCAATCTCAAATCCCTCTACAATGGCCTCTCGCAAAGATACACTCTCAACAATGCCCATGAGTCTCTCAACAACCCCCTTTGCCTCTAATGTCCTCTATTTGAAGGATTCTCTCTCTGCTATGAATTGGGCCACTTGTGGGTCTGGGGTAGGAGGAGGTGCCTACGCCTATTCCTATACTTGTGCTTGTACCTACACAAGTTGTGTCTATAATTGCACTGCAAAACTCTAAGCTTGAACCAACTGACTCTGGAGTTGTGCCTACTGCTCCTGAAGAGTCCATACCTAGGCCTGCAAAGTAGCTATCTGCACCTGTTGTGCTGTGGAGGGGGGTCTAATCACTATCCTCTATCCAATACCAATCCTTGGCCTCCGCATGATCTGCACATTGCCCAAAATGTCTAGCCTCTATCTCACTGGCCTCTACTCATCCCCTCCACCATCTCTGCCGTCATCCCCACCACCATCATCTGAGCTCTCCTCATCTCCACTCTCCTCCTCATCCCCACTATCCTCCTCCTCCCCTCCACCAATTTCCTGCTCCCCCCTGCCACATCCTCCTGTCTCCTACCCCCTGGATGATGTGCCATTAAAATGGGCATCGACTCATCTGGACATGTGAAACGAGGAAATGGGTTTGTGTGAAAATAAGCATAGTACTCCTCAAACATCCTTGCATCAGTAATCTCAGGCCTATAATCCCATAACTCGGGTTGTAAACCTATATACTCTGTATAAGTGACCTAATATGAAATGTTCGGGCCCCATCCAGGATCATCCTTGCATCGCACATAGTGCGCAACTCCCGGAGGCATCCCCTAAGTATATCCGTATTGTCTTTGTACTCGCAAAGCCAAAAATCTCTCTATAATAAAAGGAGTCTGACCTATTAGATACCGAGGCATACATACAAAATGCATCTCAAGATGATTTGTATCCCACACCTCACAATCTATGTAAGGCCTCCATATCACTGAATCTACATCATCTAGAATCTGTCTCTAGTAATCCAACTTGCCCAGCTTGGGTTGGACAAGAACACCTAAATATGCATATACATACAGTCTGCCTGGTGGCCTAGCCATAGGTCCAAGTGGTCTAGTAATAACAATATGCTCCCATGCCCAGATCTAGAGCAGGGTAACACCACATGACAAATTGTCCCCTCCTCTATACACTACTTGATGTAAGTCATGATACAAATGTGCTAACATGCAACTCCCCCAGGCATATCTCTATTGCTGACCTATCATCTACTCAATGATCCTCCCCCACCTAACTGATAGTCCTTTTGACTAATGGTCCGGACAAAGGAAGCCTCCAATGAATGCACTCAAAACTACGGGTAAGGTCGGATATCTCCTCAAATCTACCCATGGCACCTAGTACCCTGCTATATGATCATCCTCAAACATTCTCCTGAGTGCATTTGTACCACCTGGCTCCTTGTGGTCATAAACCACAAGAGCACCTACCATCGGAATCCCCAAAATCCTGTATACATCCTCTGGAGTCACTATCATCTCACCCGTCGGCAAATGAAAGGTGTTATGCTCAGAATGCCACCTCTCTGCTAGTGCGGTCAACAGTCCCCTATTGACCCGAATCTGAGGCATAGACAACATAGGTCCCAACTCACATCTCACTATCAACTCACATCTCACTATCAACTGTACATTTTTCAGTGTTAGATCTTGTATCCTATCCCAACCCATAGGGAAGTGCTCTCTGATCTGAAGGTTTTTTAAAACCTCCTATTTTTGGTCATCACAAAGACAATCAATCAGACTCATATCATAGACTCATGTCAAAGTGATCTATCTACTTAACATCATGCAATCATGACCCATATCAATGATCCATATCAGTGACCCATATCAGTGATCCATATTAGTGAACCATATCAAATGCTCTATCTAAGTGACTCATATCATGAAATAAATGCAAAATCTATCTATCTGAATATCAAATCAATCTACTCTATCATCATTTACTGTTTGTTTTCTTTTTCAGGAAAGAAAATTTATCAACAATCAAATCATCTTCCTATTTGTACTTCATTCATTAATGCAAATATATTTTCAATCACATCATCTACTATTTTTTTTCTATCACAGAAAGCAAATTTATCAGAAGTCATATCAATCATCTACTCTTTGTTTTCTAAAGCAAAGTTATCAGCCTATTCCATCAATCATTCTACTCTTTGTTTTCTATTTTGGAAAGCAAAGTTATCAATTCATCATTTATTAGATGTTTTATCATTTTTATCCATATTAACATGATGACAAGACAGTTTATCTATCTATTGACCAAAGAAGCAATATACATCATTATTCTTTCATCAATTTCATCAAACAGTGCATTTTGCCTAAATTTCCTGGATGCACTAATCTACAGCCTCTATGCGCTAGAACCAAAAAATGTGTTGAAGTTCCCCCCCGATGCACCATTTTGTGTCCTAAAAGCATTGTATCCATTCCCCTATGTACTACTTCCTTATATGCGCTAAACCCCTAAGCGTATGCGCCATTTCATCTACCTAATGCACAAGAACCCTGGATGTGATAATCTATTTCCTATATGCGCTAATATACAACTGGTTGGGGCACATTCCTAAATGTGCTAATCTATTTCCTCTATGCGCTAAAGTACCACTTTCCTATAGGCATCCTAGATGCGCTATTCTGGGTATCAGATGTGCTAAAATATCTATTTCCTATTCTATCCTGGATACATTGTTTTACACCCTCTATGCGCTATAGAAAATATCAAATGTGCTAAACTCTGACTCTATGTGCTAAAACGAACTATTAAATTCTAAATCCACACAAAATTTCATCAAAAATCGATTGAAATCACAAATTTCAAAGCAAAGAGGACTGAATCGACTTACCAGTGGTCCATAAGCGGCTGGTCTCTGGTACCGGTGAGCTCGCTCGAATCTATGTGTATGGTATGGAATCTCCATTTCGCCAAGTCAGCGTCAGAGCAAAAAGTCAATAAAGTCAAAAGGTGAAAATGACTTTCCCTTTTTACCCCTTTGACCTTTTAAAGGTCAACTACGGTGGTTTTTTGTGGCATTTTATTTTTATTTTTCTATTTTTCTCAAACTTTGACCTTATTTTTCAAACTGGGGCATCTTTTAATCAATTTTCGGGAGCTAAATCACTGCATCCCTCTCATCATCCAAATTTCATCATCCACTCAACATTTTTCTCATCATCAGTGATTTACCTCACGAGGGGGCATCATCAATATCAACCCCATTTTTCAATCAGAAACATATTAGATTCAAATCAAAAGGCATATCAGGCACTTTTTTTTTTAATCAGGGGCATATCAGTTAAAATTTTCTGACCAAGGGCAAAATCAAACACAACAAATTTCAAAAGCAAGAATATTTTCTTTGAAACAATGCGTTTCACACATCACTTCAAAGAGGGGCAAAATGTATATGCATAAAATTGGTCATGTCTAATTAATCCTGGCATTTAATTAAATATTTATTATTTAATTAATTTCTCTAAAGTCCTCCACATATGATTAAATTTAATTAATTTAATTATATTGTTCGTTCACTTTACTCTTCCACCTTAATTAAATAAATTCACTTTATTTAATTATTTCACATTCATATGTCTACTTAATTAATTAAATAAATACCCTTTATTTATCTTAATTAATTATCACCTTTTGAATTTAATTAAGTCTTTTGATTTAATTAAATTTAAATATTTCCTTTCTCCTATTCAAATCTTTCTTCTAATTAATTAAATATTTTATTTAATTAATTTCATCTACATGTCATTTCCTAAAAAAAAATTAAATATCTTTATTTAATTAATGTCCTTCATATCTTTTCAAATCATAATTTATTTAATTATGAAATCTTTTATTATTCTTCAAATTTTAATTAAATGATTATTTAATTGAGAAAAATCTCCATGTCACCCATAAATAAATAAGTGAATTTATAATTCATTATTTATCTTCTTAAATCTTTCCAAAATCCTCTAAAAAGATGATTTTTATCATCTCATCTTATCTCTTCCATGAAAGAGGAAACATATCCTACTTTTTGTTTTTTCTTCTATTTTTCTCTCCAGTCTTCTCCATCTTCGACCGTTCGATCTGCCAGGATTATCACAGTTGTTGATCACATCAGCCAATCACAATCCTATGAAAGCTCTATAAATATGCTTGCATATCCAAGCATTTGTTCTATTAGGCGATAGGTGATTAGAGAATAGTTGCATTCAGTTAGCATTTATTATCAGCATCAAGAGCATTTGTAATCATAGTTTCTTTATCAAGTAATCATAGCAATCTGCATTCATGCATCATTTAATCAGCATAATCATATCTTAGCATAGCATGCATCCATCATCTACAATCTCATTCTCTGGGAGGACTATTTGTTGACCCCGAAAAAATCTGAGAGCAACAGCTAGAATCGACAAAATTACTGGAGATAAAGGACGATAGGACGACATCAAGGGCATAAAACTAAGTTTGCACTTCTTTTATTTCATTTTTTATTTTGATATAATGTTTTATTGGTGTGTTTGATCTTCTCTGATCTATTTTTAACTTGCACATTTAATCAATCACACAGTGAGACTCTACAAACAAGGAAGCAATGTTTGTTATAGGAATTTCGATCAAGAAGACTATTAGATACTTGTAATGAATCACTGGACATTCTCAATGAATCACCACCATGAGATGAATGGTCCTACTAAATAGGAAGGATAGGAGTCTCAATCAATGACTGCACAATGAATCACTGAAAGTGAAGGTACATCAACTCTCTCTGAAGGATAAGGAGCATCTAAAGAACCCTTGTCAACCTCTTCAGAAGATTAAAAGTATTCCAAATTTGTAAACTCTTGCATAGTATTATGATCATGGGGTATCCTATCTGAAGAATGAAGAGGCCCATGACGTTTTGAATAATGATCATCGGGGAATGGTGGAGTATCAGGATCTCCATATATCTTCCAAATATTAGTCCAAAGTGTATGAGGACAATCATGATGATCAATAGATTTCAAAATTTCATCATCAACATGCATTGCAATGGTTACAAGACATAATAACCTAGCCAAAATAACCCTGGACAGAATAACCTGGTCACAATAAGCCAAGGAAAAAATAACCTAGGGTCATAATAACCCAAGCCAAAATAACCTATGGTCAGAATAACCCATGGATAGAATATCCCCATAAGAATATAGAGAAAGGAAAACAAAATTTATAAATTTGACCATGGGTTATTTTGTCCATGGGTTATTTTGACCACAAGTTATTTTTTCCATGGGTTATTATGACCCTGTGTTATTTTGTCCTTGAGTTATTATGACAGGGTTATTGTGTCCAGGGTTATTGTGGCCGGGTTATTATGTCCTAATACCCATTGCAATGACCCCTAAAACATTATATCTACTGTGACTCCAAGAAAATTTTTGAATACCTTGACTTGGATGGGGAACAATACCATACAAATGTTGCAACAATTCTAAAGATTGGAGATGATCTATGATTCCATCTCTCCATTGCTTATAGTTTCCCTTTTGCAACATAATCAAAAAAGGATAATATGTAAACCCCATAATGAACTATGATAGATCTCCACAATTACAAAGACATTAACCTTCAAAATGAATTAGAAACTCCCAAATATGATATACACTACAAATGAAGTCTTCCCAAACTAATAGAACCTCTCCAAGAGTCAGTATGTCCAAGTAATCAGTCAAAATGCCAAATGTGCAAGATACTGAATAAATAATACCTGGTGTTGAATCTAGAAAATGTGCATGGACACAATGAAAAATCTCCTAAATAGCTTCCAAATGCAACTTGAATCACCAAAAATGGAGAAACTGGCTGAAAGTTATGAGTTTGGAGGTCGAAATGGGAGATCTAACTTCAAATGGATATGATTTATACCCATAGAAAAATATAGAAAAATTTCTTGCACCACTGTGAAGTACGCGGAACCAACTTTCTAAGGATATCTCGTTTGCATAATTTTGATATTGTGGCGAAAAGTTATGGAAAAATGAAAAAAATAGTTATTTTAGGCAATTCAGGTACTCCAAGGCTAAATGGGCACAAAAATCAAAGGCTAAAATGGTGCAAAAGTCCAGCCCTTGGTTCCTCCATATGACCACAACCTTTAAAGTTGCAAAAAAGGTTATTTCCTGATGAGCAGCGATGGGGTGGCGCTAAGGGTGGCGCAGCCGGTGGTTGGATTGTTCACCACCCAAAGATCTTTAGCCCTCAGACGAGAATATGATCGGGGCACGAAAGGAGGGGGCTCGGTAGGCAACTGACAATTAGGATCCTACTGGAAATCATCAAAGAGATAAGGTGGGCGGTTAACAGAGAAACTGGCGAGGGAATTCAAGCGGTCGATGAAGGGTTTGAAACATCAGCTAAAGAAAACAGAGGCCAGAGAGATAAGGCTGATTGGAGTTGAGATGGACGGCGGCGAGGGAATATGTCGGCAGATGAGAGGATGAAACTCAACAAGAAGATAGTGGTGGCCAAGAAAGTGACTCCAATGGCTTGTGGTCAACATTGGGAGAGATGTGGGATGTTAGATGTGATAGTCAGGGCTACGATGGTACCCAAATATAGTCCGCATAATTTTTGAAATAGACCCCCAATAAATTTAAAAATTCCACCAATATAATATAAGCCCAATTCAATATTTATTTTGCAAAAATGCCCAAAATAAAAGCCAATGAATATTAAAATGTAGACCATATAAAAATTTATAATTTTTTTTTATTTTGCAAATATATCATACCCTATACCTAGCGAGTTGTACGGCCTGTCAAGTAAAAAAAAATTGCCTCATGAATAGCCAACATCGAAATAGGGTGTATTATATGTCGATTTTGATCTCTCAAACTCTTTGGAACTTATGGTGAGGCCAGATCTACCTAAAAATGCACCCAAAGCTCTGCTACTCCTAGATTTTGCAAATCTTCAAACCTCCACAACTTTGGCTAGAAATTTTAGATTTAGGGGAAACAAAAGTCAATTCTGACTTTCTCATTACCTTGAATTCAAATTTGAGCTCATATTTCCTCCAACATGAGCCAAAAGTGATTTTCCATTAAATCCCACCTATGGAGAGACAACCTCAAATCAAGATCTCTCACTAGCAATAGCTCCACCCTCAAATCTAAGAAGGGTTTTGCAAGATGTGGCTCTAATACCATGTAAGAGTTGAAGATATTAGCTCAACACCCAAGACCACTTGCAAAAACAATGAAAACCTTCTACAAGAGAGTATGCAAGAAAATGAACTTGTTTGATATTAAGACCGATCAAATGATGAGGTATGAAGTATATTACAAATGTGTACAATGACCTTCCTTAAATAGGAAAGGTTTTAATGTGGTAATGAACATGATGTTGACAAATGTCATAATCCTATGACATGAGACAACCAATAAACTAACGACCTATGAATCATGCAAAATAGCTAGATAAGATAAGTTCTAGAAAATCCAACTAAAACTTCTAGAAAGAATCTTTTATCCTATCACCTAGAAAATGATATCTAGGAATAAATGAATGCCTAAGTAAACTTATGTAAGTGTAATTAAATAATTAATTACTCCAACATTCACATTAGCCTTCACCACAACTAGCTTCTTGGCCAATCTATACTTAGCAAATCCATCCACCTGAATATCCCACCAGGAAGCAAGCTTGACTTTAAACTCTAGGTGAGATGTCCACATTTTTTCAAACCTGAAGGGGAAAGAACACTTGTAACTGACCACCTCAATTGATAAGGAGATAGGAAAATGGTCTAAATACAACCTTGTGAGAGCTTAAAGGGAGAAAGCAAAATGATCCATCCACTCATGTGAAAGGAGGGCCTTATCCAGCTTAACTTGGATCAACGCATCACCAATCATACGATTTGACCAAGTATACGAAGCCCCGCTCAAATCAATATCAAACAAGGCATTATATTAACAAAAGGCATCAAGTCGAATCTACTCTCATTGTCAACCTAAGAGCCACCCAGCTTATCACCACAACTCAATGGAGTATTAAAATTTCCATGACCAGCGAGTGCCTAGTGGGAAGACCAGCTTTAAAGGAACTCAAATTCCCCCAGAAACGCTTCCGAGCACTTTTGACATTAGGAGCATAGATATTTGAAGTGACCCAGGAAAAATCACTCCTTCTATGATAAAAGGATGTAACAATGTGGTTGGGGACCCCAAAGATGGCCTTACCAACAACAACCTTCATATTCCAGAAAGTGGTCACACCCCCGAAGCACCATCCACATCAAAACCATGGAGGCCACATTCCTTAAAGAATCTTTTCTTAAGACACTTCAACCTTTCAACAGGCATTTTTTTTTCTTGAATCAAGATCGCATCCAATTTATGATCCATCACTATGTTAGCAAGGATATCCTGCTTGTGAGGGTTATTCAACCCTCGTATATTCCATGAGAGAATCTTCATGGAGGATTTTGAGATGCTCCCTTAGGACACATTTTTTGGGAGTCATCAACAATATCAGCTTTACTTTCCTTCTCCCTACTTTGAAGCAGAGTGGGTCTCTCTTTGCCCCTTGGCACCGAGCCACAGTTAGCCTTTGAGCAGTTCCTAGTAGCCACCCCTTGAGGGGATGGGTTATTCTTTCTATTTCTAGTCTTGACTAGGGAAAAGGGAGGTTCCTTGACCTATAACAAGCCTACCGACTTGTAACCATTGACAAAAGAGGTGAGCACCAAATTTGAAATAGCCCCAGGGGGTTCTTGCAAAACTGCCTCCTTACCATCCAACCCCATATTGGAAGAAATGGGGGAAACTAGCACCATCGACAACTCCTTCAATTTCAAAGAAACCAACTCCTTATCCACAACCTCTACACTTTTAGGAGCCTCCATTTCAGTAGATGGAGGAGCCTCCTTAGTAGTAACCAATTCCCCTTCTTCCACTACCTGATTATCCCCTGATGGGACCCAAAATTCTTGAGGAGACCTTGCATCAGCATTCTCCCCTCCTGAGATACCCATCTCCTTAGAAGAGGTATCCTTAATTAACTCACCTGAAGTCAAACAGTGCTTAGCTGCACCATCCCCCTCCACCTCACAAACCTCCGAAGATTTTTGTTTCTTCTTCCATTCTATAAGAGGCTGAGTCTAGACAGGGTTGACCTTGGAGGGGAATTTCTTGGCCCAATGACCGACCTTTTTGCAATGAAAACAAGCAAAATGGATATATTCATATTCAATTGCTTGATTCCAACCCCCCAGCTTGGAGTTAATCAACACCTTCTCAGGCAAGTCCACCGATTGGTCCACAATCACACAAAAATGCGCATAAACCAACCTCTTTCGGGAAGAAATCATTTGATCAATGCAAAGAAGTTTTCCAAACATATTAGCAATGCCAATGAACACTTGTTCATCCCAAAACTCCAAGGGTGAAGTTGGGAGCCTTACCCAAACCTAGGCAAAGGAAAAAGAAGAAGAATTAGGATTAAAACCAACCTCCCATTTTTTAAGGAATAGCAAGGACTTATCAATCATCCACGGCCTGCTAGTAAGAACACTAACCATGTCCTCATTGTAGGTGAAAGAGGATGAGAAAAAACCTTTCACCATTGCCGCTACCTCCACCTGGCCTTTCGTCCTCCAACGTTTAGAAACTAGATTGCGGACCAGCTCAACATTTGGGCGAGGACCCATAAACTTTCTGACTAGAGTGAGGTCCATAGAAACCAAGTGGTTCTCAATAATGCAATCAAGAACATACACCGAGTATTCTCCAATGACCAGATTTTCCTAAAAGATGACCAACGCCGCGAAGCTCTTCCCTTTAGGTTTAGCACCCAAAAGGCTAGACCAACTTGTCCCATTTGAAAAGAACTCCACATGCTTAAATCCTTCACCAACAACAACTTTCCCAGGAATCTCCAGACATGGGGAAGAGGAAAAGCTCACATTATGATGAGGGATGGACCCCACACAATGTTTGGAAAGAAGATGTCACCCAAACCCAAAGATTCTGGAACAAAAGACAAAAAGGAGGATCCATTGTCAATGCCACTAGCATCACTGCAATCTAACAGTTTTGCACCATCAATGACAACAGCCTTAGACCTACCATTACCACTAGGGGGATAACTAGCATTTCTGGCCTTTGTAGAATTTTGAAAAAACGCCGACCCACCAGAAGAGATCCCCATCAACATAGCAAGTATGTTGAAATTTTAAGTGCAGGGCATATAATTCCCCTGATCATTATTTGCATGGTCCCTTCTTAGTGATGATAGTGTACATATCCTAGGAAGTGTGACCTTTACATTAGCATTATTGGCATTATTTCATGAGTTTCATTGACATTTGACATTTCTTGCTTCACTTTTTTCATAGAGGTTGAACTTAGTGTAGCATTGGCATAATATCTCAATCATTTTCAATGAGTGTCCAGTATAATGCATCTTGCTAGCCTTTTGAAGCATGTTCATGTTGTGGCACCTTATCAAAGTTATCAGGGAGCATAGCTTTTGGTATGATTGACGTATGAGATCTTGTAGACCTAGCATGACTTTCCCATCACCACTTGTTTTGTGGGATCACACCTTATAGACCTAGTGTGTTTTTCTCACTTCTTTAGGCTCACCTAGTGTATATCGGATTGCACTAGCCCTTGTGAGTGTATTTTTCATGGTCACCGAGCATAACATAACTTGATTTCTTGTGGTGCCATGTGAGCATATTTTTGGATAAATAGTTGAGGCTTGATTTATACCTTTTGGACAAGCAGTCGAAGCTTGATCCACTCCTTTTTCCTTTTTGCATTAATTTTGACATTGTATGTTTTTGTATCTTGTCTTGGTACTTCATATCATACATATGTGTGCATCCCTTTGTGCTTATGTTGGTTTGTCATGGGATTTTGATCTTGGGGGCTAGGCCACCTCCTTGATCTTTGTCATGCTATCTTTCTAACATTTGTGCATTTGGACCTCTCTTGATGTATATTTTTCTACTTTAGTGTGAGTTTGAGCATAAGCTCATACTCTCACTAAATTGGGGGCTAAAAGTAGTGTAGAAAAATGTACTTTACATTTTCACACTATGTTTGGGTCCATTAATTAATTGGACTTAATTAAGCTTCTAATTGACCAAATTATGCATTCCAAAGCCTTATAATTCTCATTTTTTTAAAGTAAAACTTATACTAAACAAATGCCAACAGTATTTAAAACATCTTGGAAATTGTGTGTCTTGGATTTAGGTCCAAAGACCCATTCGCCCCTTAAGTGCCAAGACCAGATTTTTAATATGTTTTTGGAAGAATTTTAATGATTCAAATTCAAGTTTCAATTGTCGGATTTTGGAATCTATTTTTTTAGAAATTAGATAAACACTTATAAATACATAGTTATTTTATCAATTCAAAACATCTAGCATTAAGGAAAATTTTACAAGAGAAAATATTATTGTCAAGAGCATTGAAGAGCAGATTTATCAGTCATCTACAACAAGAATCAAGATCATATCATCATGTCAAAGTTATGTATCTTCACTTCATGTTTTGGAGCTAACATTGTGATGTAGGTTTCAATCATTCAAGCATCAAATAATGTGTCAAATAAAGAATCCAATCAAGCCATTTCATGCAAGATATAATCCCTAGAGTGATGTATTAGACTTCAGTCCTCTAAGGGCAGCCATTAAGGGTTTTGTGAATTGTGACATAGCATTGCTCATTCATCAAACTCCTTTTGTTTATCATTATCTCATTATCAAGGTTTAATTACCAAACTAGGGTTTGACAAAGGCAAACACTTATTCACCCAAAAACAAACATTTTTCCCTCTCTTTGTGTGTGCAGATTTGCAGGTGAAGAAGGACTGAAATTGTATCAAAAGAGCAATTTTGCAAAGTTTTCAAAGTTGTCAAGCCATGAAAACTCACCTACAGATTTTATTTTTGACTTTTTGATAGTGGAATTTGGAGAAATCGAGAGCTAAGATCCGAGATCAAAGGATTGTGAAATAATATTTTGGACCCTTGTGCAGAGACCCATTCACCCTAAGGAGGATTTGTCCTTGCAAGACACTCAGAACCCACTTTTGGTGCCAAGTACATATCAATTTTCCCGTCTTAAATGTACCTAAAAGTTATTGTTTATGTTTGTGCTATTCTTATATTTTGCACTTCAAGTTTTACATCACATAATTGAGTTCATTAGGTATTTTATTTTTATCTCCCAAAAGTGCATTTCAGTCATTTTTGTCATAAGAAAACTACATATCCCCATCCCCATAGAGTTGACTCACCTCAAAGTTGAAAGCCAATTCCATCCTTGGGAGATCTCTTTTTCTAATGAAACTAGGAAAAGTGAGGGTGTCCTAGGTCATCATTTCATTGCGGTGAACCCCTTTTATCTATCCCCCATATTTTTCTATGTTTCAATGCTTAATGAAGCATATAATATATAAGGTTTAATAACCTTATATTAGAACATTATATAAATGTTATAAGGGTATGAACCCTAATAACATTATGTTCTAACAAAATCTCATCACATATTGTATCTTGACTAAAATTTCTACTTCTCATTCTATCCAACCCAAGAAATATGGTTTTGGATGCCTTTTTATTTATAATCTAGGTTCATGTATTAAATTTTAAGAAACTAAATTTCCTTAAGAACAAATATAAAAAAGAGCATAAATTTATCTACATTTAAGTAATAACTTTATATGAAATAGCTAGGTATACTTTTCATCATCTTGAGCATCATCACAAATCACATTTGCTTTCTTTTTCATAGTTTCACATGATAGTTGATCATCAATATTGAAAGTGCATTCTGTTTTCTTCACTTTATGTGAAGTTGTAGCACATTTATTCTACTTAAATTTCTTAAATGGGTGTAACTCTATGTGTACTTTATAGCAAGAATCTTCAATACAACCATCCTTGACACAAAGTTTGTAAAATATCTTTGGCTTTCCTTTAATATTGCTCTTCATGGTGGTGTTAACCAGTTTCTTTCCCTTTTATTAGTATTTTCCTTGATGCCTCCCTTTCTTACCTTGTTGTTTATCTTCAATAAAGTAAGTTTTTTGGGCTCCACACTTGCCACATCAAGATTTTATTTTTTATCGATTAAAATATCCAAATAAGATTTCAATGTATTTCATTAACACATCTCTATCCATCACACTTCTTTCACTTGATGAACTACTTTATTTTGAAATTCACTAGAATAATATTGGAGACTTTTCCCATGCCATTGATGAAGTAAATACCATTATATTGCTCCATCATTTTTATAATAAACTAGCTAAAAATATTTTTTTGGCAACTCTATAAATTCTTCCTAGATTGAAATAGGTGACACTTTCCTCATTTTCAAGGAAAATGTAAATGTTTCATACTAAGTTAGAGTACACAATATTCTAAAGGTGCATCCTCCATCTAGGTCATACAAAAGAAATCTCCCCTCATGTCTCTTCCTCTACAGTAATCCTTGTACTTATCAAGGAATTTGTCCATCATAGTTCACCAATTTTATACTACATCTCTTCCAAGTCCTATGAACCATCTCAAGGTTGAATCCTTGTTGAGTGTTTGGGAAAAATTTCAACCAGTGGACATATGTGGTATAGTTATAGCTCTAACAAAGGACATGCCAAATTCAAATAGGAACATGTGTGGGTCTTTCGTGGTAAGGCCATGAAAATTAGGAAGAGCTGATGAAGGGATATTTTTCATGGTAGCATTACCCGCCTAAGTAGCGATAGGAAAATGAAAAGTTACAATTGTGGGTGGTTTTGTTGGTAGATATCCCATTGTGAGGGAAACTTGACTATGGATTGAAGTAGTACTATGAGGAGATTTGTTAGACTCTATTCTTGAAGAAATTTGTAGATTATCTTCAGTAGATTGTACTTCAAGAATTAATAGTTCACTTTTTAGTTCTTCCTCTATATTCACCACTGGTATGTCTTTGTTGCAACTATTCAATGGACAAAATATCCCTATAGGATCTATTCTTCTCTGCATGCAATAATTGTGTGCAACTCTCCACCTTATTTGTGTGTTGTTAGTGGAAATTTTGGTATTTGATATAGTATCTAATAATCCTAAATGTTGTGAATGAAATTTATTATACCTAGGAAAGAAAAAATAACCTTTAAAAACCCAATAACTTCGCATCATCCCTGAAAAGGGTGTCAAAAATATATGCTTCCCATCATTATCTAATGATGTGGAGTAACTAATTCATGTAATTCTACTTGATGGATTGGTTTATTGCTTATCAAGCAACCATCAGTCATAAGAGGTTACATTTAAAGGTCGACTAGGGATGTGTTTTCGAGATGATGTTGGTATTATATGTATGGTTGAGGAGTTCTAGGGGTTCCTATGATGCTGAGTATAGTAATTAAGTGTAGTGAACTGAAGGGAAAATCATTTTAAGGAAACATAGAATTCACATTCATTGAATAATAAACTATTGCTACAAGTTGATGCTACGTAAATTTTATGGCTACACATTAATGGATATTGCTCAACAATGGATACGAGTAAATATTACTACATCAATTTCATACTACATCTTCAAATATCAACCATCCACATAAGTATATGCCCTAATGTTCCCTAATCAAATATTAAACCTATCTCATGGGACACTTGTCACATGACTACAACTTTGATCCAAACCCTAATCCTCAATCAATCCTCGCCATCCATCAACCAATCCATCTAGACCTTTTATTTCCCTCTTGTAAACTCTATAAATTAGAGGCCTCTCATCCCATTTAAGAATCCACTTTCATCATACAATTATGTTATCCATTTATCTATTGAATCATCTTGATCATATCATCATGCTACTGGAATATTGAGTAATCACATCCAATCTATCAACACATCATATCATCTTTTTGAGGTGTGTATGTATTTGGTTTGAATAGGCTACATTAGATGCATATTTTAGTTATGTCATTTGCATGCATATCGTTTCAATTGGACTTATCAAGAGAGGAGATCTCTGTCCTTTTAAGAGGATAATTTTTGTATGAATTTTGCTCCTAAAAATTAGTACAAGATATTAGTAGAAATTTCTTAGCATCCTCATGTTTCTTGCATTTATATAAGGTATTGTTTGTCCCATTTTGAAACTTCCCAATTTTCATACTTTTTTGTGTCAAAATCCCTATGTTGATTTTTTCTTATTCACAAACACTCTGATTATCCTCATGTGGTAATTCATTCACCAATCTGAAGGAAAATTGCTCATTATCCCTTGTTCCAACCCTTGAAGTGGTCATTACATCCATAGGTTTTACATAATTAGTTAATATATAAAAAATAATAACTAGATTCAAAATATTTTATAAGGATATTATTGGGTTCACTTGACGCAATGTGGCAAATTTTTAGGTTTGTGTCCCTTTCTAGTTGGGAGATATTAAAATTTCAAATTTTCGGTGAGCAGTTTGCAAAAATAATTAAATATGGAGTTTTATTGAACCTAGTATAAAATGGTTTAATAGGGAATTTTATGACATCATTATCCATAATGTGATAATTTTTTGAGAGAAAATATTATCGCAATCAAAAGTTATACAATTCTAGAGTTCAAAAACTCTTGCATGGTTTTAAAAGTGTGTCCAATTTTTAATATTCAAAAATATCATTTATTGAAAATTTAAAGAAATGTGGTTTCATCAAACACCATGATTATAGGATATGCATAAGGTACATTAGTTAAAAATAATTTTGAAACCATAAGTAAAAACATTTTGCAGGTCTAATGCCAAATTCCTCAACTTTTGCGAGCATCTCCATGCCTATGCCAAATATGGGAGCTTTTGAACCAAATTTGCAAACAAAATGCAGAAGCATAGGCAAGGGAAATGAAGTATAGTCTCATGGGTCATAATGGTAGATAAGTGCAACATTAGGATCATTGAAAATGCCTTAGAAACTTTCAAAGAAAATATAGTTCATAGTGTAGAGTTAAATCTCTACAACCTTTAACAGTATCCTTACAGCCTGAGCCAATATAAATGAGGTGATGTAAATTTCAAGGAACAACAAGATTGGAAGGGCGATGGATGAAATGAGATGTGATTAAAAGTGGAAATTTGGAAGAGACTATGAATGAAAAATTAAAGCAAAACAGAATGGGGATATCTATCAAAAACATTAATTATATTTGTGTTAGTAGACATATATGCCAAATGCAAGAGCTTGGAAAATGGCATGGGGGTTTCCTGGCAAAATAACTCAAATAAATGTGATCTCATGGAATACAATAATATCAGGATGTGCATAAAATGGATTTGCTAAAAAGGATTTGTAAACTTTCAAGGATGTATTTGTAGTCACCTTTGTAGATATGTATAGGAAAAATAGGAGCATAGACAACATATATGAATTATTTGATAAAAACCTCAAATAAATCCAATCTCATGGAAAACCACTTTTACAATATAAACATAATGGTTTTTTGTTTTAGTTTTAAAAATTTTGCACTATTTCCAATGTCCTCCCTATCTATGTGTCAAATTGAGAGTTGTAGGATATCACTTATTATGATAAATACCCTAAAAGATATGTATGCAAATTGATATATCATGGTAGACATTCTTGTTATAAATGGGAAATTTTGGCCAAAGATATATCTACTTCTTAAAGAATATAGAAAAGTTAGGTTTAGCACTATTTGATTGTTGGCTATACTTGCAAGGAATCAAGACCATGGTGTTGTGTGTTGAAGAGATTTAAGAGGAACATATTGGAAATTGTTGGGAATATTTTCAAATATAGTTGATGTGTATATCAAGAAGCTAGAAGTTGAATTGAATGATAGGAGTAAAATCTATGGAAGTGTATTAAAGTATTGAATTCTAAGTGATTAATACACAATACCATGAAAGATTTATCCCTTTATATGGAGAGAATATTTTTTTGAGGATTTGCAGTTCAAGTATTTGAATTCCAATAGCATCTATAGATAAAGTTTCAATTTGGAAGTAAAGTAAATGTGCATTGTATATGAATCTCAATGTGGTTGTTGTGGAGCTAAAAGTGATGTATGTCAATAGTTAGTTCAAAAAAGAAAGAGGGTTGAAGAAACCTAGCAATAATTGATGCATTATGAAATATTTGTTTCATATTGTGTACAGTTATTGCTATCATCAGTTTGACATAATTCCATGACAGCCATTAGCTCATCAAGTTCACACAAAGATTCATATTTTTATTATAAATTCAATGTTAATAATTTTTTTTAAATACCTTTTAATGGGTTGAAAATGCACAGTCGTTAAAAAGACTTTGTAATAATCTCTCAAATACTTCATAAGGTCTAAAAAGTAGTTACCAAGCAGTTAGGAGTTGGTTATGGGTTGAAAAGCTATAAAGAAAATATTTTCAAATGTAAAGGGGTTCTATTTTCATTTTATTTATTTTTCTATTTTGAGGAGAATTGAGAGAAAAATATAGGACTTTTTGGATTCAAACTTTGTACAAAAGTTTTTTTTAGTTTTGTAACTTGAATGACATAATACATGAATCATTTTATTCATACATTTTACATGTTTGTCGTGTTATTATTACCTATTTTTTATAGGTTGAATAGGTTTTCTTTGTATTATTGTGGAAAGTCATTGGTCATTTGTTGGAGCACTTACAAACTAGACAACATGTGCAAATAAATGTAGTCATAAACTTGGTATCTTGGTTTGAGTGCATTGATACAACCTCTTGATGTTGACATAGTGTGTGAATTAGCATGTCATTTTCCATTGTTGTTACATCATCATACTTATTATTATTTTCTTTCATCATATAAATCTAGGAATGTGTATTCTAGTTTTGTGATAAATATTCTTTATGTTTATGCAGGTTTATGAAATCCCAATTGGTATTTGTGTGTCTACAACTAGGGTTTTTTTAAGTTATTTTCATTCAATTTTTTCCCTTTTACCTTTGGTATTTCTAGTTAAAATACCACAAAAACTTCAAAATTTTATCACACAAGGGAGTTACACCTCTTAAATGCAAAGGAAGATCACTCTTCCATCAGTGATCTCTCCAACTTTTGTAAGTAGTTTTGTCACCATTCATTGGGCAAGTCATAGTTTTCTTAAATTTTTCAAAGTGACAATTTTATTTACCAATAGGTGTCTAAATATTTATCCATGTCCAATAAATTACTTATTGGAAAATTACAAGGTTTATCAAACCATTTTCTACAAACCCCAATAAGAGAAAAGAATGCATATAATTTTACATAATAGTCATAGTGCAAAGATAAAATACATATCTTGAGATTACATAATATATACAATGGCAAAACCCTCATGAGGGAAATCAACCTCTAAAATTTTCCACAATCAATGTATTATTAAACAATAAAATATTACAATACACTTGCAAAGTCTCCATGAATACTTCTAAAATGTCAAGCTCCTTCAATGCATCCTCCATGTGTCCAAGAATAATTGGTAGCTACACAACCAAACATCTCAGGTCATGCTTGACATATGCACGCTACAAGAGAGCTCAATAAAAATGATAGCCAATCCAACCACTAAACATGTGCTTGATTTTATAGATTCAAGCACACACACATACAACTATGGTATTGAAAAAGCCATGTGTCTCAAAATAATGAGAGCACAAAACCATTGACCCTAGTATTTACTCTTTGGTACTCAATTTTCATAATATTAAATATTTTTCTAATGTGTAGTTCACACATAAAACATCTAACCAATACTATAATACTTTACAACTAGACCCAAATAAATATTTAATGTGGATAAACACATCTCCAAATATGTACAATAAAAAATATTTATTTTACATAGATAAAATACGTAGTTTCTTGTGTGAGGTGTACAACACCCTTTTTCCTAATATTCTTCCACTTGTTGTATACATTGCATAAGGTTCAATCAATGAAATAAATTATCATAGCCAACCATGAAATCATATGAATCTCTAAGATGCTCTCATGATCCATCAAGATACATGCAATAATATCCCACCATCTCAAGCAAGAACACCTTTCATCATCCAACATAAGATGGATAAAAAGGAAAAATCCAAGAAATATATGCACCAATCCAAAGAACACAAGCATGAAATCTAAGTGATAACAAAGGCTCTAAGATGCTATCAAGGAAAAACCCCACATGAATAGAAATGGAAACCAAATCAAATACTAATACATACAATCATCCATACCTCCAAAGGTATCCAAAACCATTGGTAAAACCATGCTAACAACATATCCAACCCATAAATTTCAATTATAAGCTCCATGTATAAAATATGTCAATTAAGAACATACATATCCAGGAACTTCCACTGCATGGGTAATATAAAATCTAAAAATAGATCAATCCATACCAAGTCTACTAATAAACACTCATACTAAGGTTTGACTAATAACCAAAACTATGTGGTAAAAAATAAAAATCATAATGATCCACACATGAAAAAATACATGGCATAATCCCTCACAACTAGTCACCATAACTCTCCCAAAATTTCCACAACCAAACATATGAGCATGAACCTTCAAGAAGTAGCCATAGAACAAAGAGAGGAAACATGTAAATAAACTATTACATAACATGTCATTATATAGATGTGTATCATGCTAATACTCTAATACATGGTGAAGAGTCCACCTTGAAACAAAACCAAGCATTCTCTCAACTAAGGACCCCTTAAAAAAATTGGAAATTCATAAACATTTCAAAAAAACACTCCAAGAGTCCTCCATGGCTATCCAATATGTCAACATGTACAATCACACAAAGATAACCATCTCTTGTTAATGTAAGTCAATATGTCAAAGTACTATGAATGTATACAAGAATCATTCTCCAATATTTTTTATGGCATCCACAAACATTATACAAGATAATCCATCACTAGGAAGTGAATCCATATAACTACCAAAGATCTCATTGAACTATGATACCAAGATATCTATGGCATCATGATATCCATCTCTTAAATGAAGATCACCCATGGTCCACAAACACTCATCTTCAATATCATCAACTCCAAAGAATAAATTAGAACCAAGATATTTAAGCCAAGAAGATAGATAATCACCAAAATATCACTATCAAAAGCTCTCATTGAATTGTATAACCAATCTATCCAAGGGAGTTGTTAAAAACCTTACTACTACTCCCAATAGCTAACTATAAAATCACTCTAATAATCTATTATATCATCCCAATACATCATTCCAATCCACAAATAACCACAAATAAAACCAAATTGAATAGAATGTGTGTCAACAATCAAAAGACCTGTGGATATAGATAGTCCACATTCAATTCATCACTGCAACCCATAAAACTTAATAACTCATAGATATTGAACTAATGCAACATGAAAACTCACCATCACATTAGTAACCTACAAACTAAGATAACAAAGAATATAACATATAGATCTCTTATGAATAAAAGACCAAATAAACTCTAGATCTAACTTTCCACTTGTCCATAAAAAATTACCATAGTCAAGGAACTAAACAAGAATCCAAGAGATAAGAAAAAATGCCTAAAACTAAACCACACCACCATTTATAATCATGAACCAATATAATATTACAACCTAATCCTATCAACTACATAGATGATCTTATCATGTCAATGCTCAAACATACATGAATATCCATGACACCATAATCATTATTAACAGGGTCATTGTAGTCATCTAATTTTCTTATCATTTAAATTTATTAATCCAGGGTGGTGTCTATAGCTATCTATGATAAGGCTTTGGGGGACCTCAAGATGGTGGTTCTATTCCTAAATTTTGATAATGACAAAGTGAATTGATCTAAATAATATACTATTTCATATTCTTTTGTTTGTAATATAAAATTCATGCTAAGAATAATTATCTATGCTAATATCCATTCAACTCATGTAAAAGTAAATTGTGAGCCTCAAATAAAAGAAAAATGTCACCTATACCAAAATAATGCATGGACAACAAAATACACACTAAAAAATAACTTTATACTAAAAGATAATGCATGGAAAGGAATGCTAAAAGATATGTGTTCCAATTTGATTTTTGGATTTTTATGGTTTTATGAACGCCTATAGGTTGACAAGAATGATTTTAAAAAATTTGACTCAACTTATGGAATTTATTTTATCTTAGGGAGTGGTTGTGGCATTATTATTCTAGTAGAACTTCCTTGTTTATATGTACCTACACCATGAATCACAACAATTTATTTAGAAATAAGTCTACCCTTAATATCTCTAGTTGACTCATGCATATAAATTCCCTAACTAATGAGTACAAAATAATGTTACTTTTATGAAAGTATGGTGTTTTCTTAGACTTTGAACTAGATGTGTTGGACCTAATGTAGTTTAATCATTTTTCTAGTATTTTGACACAATCCACATAAATAGCATGAAAATTACGAGACTAAACCAATATCGATTGCTTCCTCTTTTGATATTATCAATCGATCTTTGTGATATGGTCAGTAAAATGTTTTTTCAATATAGGGATATAAGAATTTTAATAGTGTCAAAGAAAAATATGTTGGAATCAAGCAACACTAAGAGGGGGGTGTGAATCAATGTTGTGCAATTTTTTAGCTTTTTTAATCTGATCAACAAAGTACTGATAACATTCAACCAAAAGAAATATGCATAAAAAGAAAGTAAGCAACCACAACACCATAAACACAAGGATTTTTATGTGGAAACCCTGTTAGGGGAAAAACCACAGTGGATGGCCAATCCACAATATAGTCTGAGTATACTCAAAAGGAATAATTACAAAATGGGAATGCACTTGTGTATACACCTAAAAATGATCTGGATAATCTAATTAATTAAATATGATTTATTTGATTAATTAACCTTAAATTCATCTACTATTGAATAAATAGAAATATTTATTTATATAGTTCACATTTATATTCTTATGATTATTCTCTCTTAATTAAATAATCAAAACTCCAATAGTTTTTTATTTAATTATCATTATCTCTCTTTTATTATATAAACAATATCAAAAACATTTGTTTATTTTAATAATTGTTATTTCTTCCTAAATTTGAAATAAATCCAAATATTCAAATTAAAAGCATGTTCTATAGCTAATCATATCCACCTACCAAATTAGATATTATATGTCTAATTTAATTCACCTCAACCTTCACGAGAAAATTTGGAGACAAATTTGTAGGTGAACTTCTTCATCTTCTTCCATTAATTCTTCCTATCTTCTGGCTGAGTGTTTTTCTGGGGAGGAACAATTTCCATAATTAGCTCAGGCTTCTACATCCTTCACCATTCAATCCTCAAGATCAAATCCATACCTTTGTTGTGCTGCCCCTTCACAAATGTGTTGTCATGAATCTATAAATACAACCTCTTTCTACAGGAAACGGATCCCAACTTTGTGCAAAACTGAATCTGCAGAAACACCAATTGAGCAATCAAGCATTTTAGCAATAGCAATCATAGCATTTTAGAATCAATATCATGGCTGCATCATAGTTCATTGTAGCTTCTTTTATCAAGTTTCATGTCAATTTAGATTATAGTAGTTTCATCATTATCATTAATACATCATCATATAGGATTAGATTATTGCATTTAGCAACATCTCATTCTCTAGATTGGCATTTTAACAGTCACAATGCTTACAAAATATGAGAGCCCCGTAACTTAATAAATCTTTGGAGATAGAGAGCAATATGACACTTTCAAGATTTTTCCTATGTTAATTAGATTAATTATTGTTGATTCTCTTGATACAATGTCTTATTAAGAAGTGTTGTTTGTTATTTTACTCATTACTTATTCCATACTTACATTTTGGCGCCCACCGTGGGGAACTTAACCCCATATTTTACATCTTTTTTTTTTTTTTTTTGAAAAGTGTTTGTGTAGGCTTCTGACATGTTTCTTTTAGCGCGATCGATATATTTTATGGCGCATCCACTAGATACTTTAGCGCATCCGATGACTGTTTTAGCGCATCCACTAGAAACTCCAATGCATTTGAAGACTCTTCTAGCACATTTAACTGAACTGTTCCCTAGGCTCAACTGTTCTTTGTTTTAGTGCATATGATCAATTCTATAGCGCATGTGATAAATTTTGTAGCGCATATGATCAATTCTATAGCACATATGATCAATTCTACAGCGCATACGACCTCTGCTCTAGCACATTTATAATTTGTCTAAATTGTTGTCTAGATCCGACATGACCACGACCAATGGTTTTTTTGTTGCTTTTGGATTAAAATGAACCAATCCTAGGGTAGTCATTTGGATTAAAATACACCAATCCTAGGGTAGTCATCATACATTGCTATCTCAATTAAAATGAACATCATGACTTTTGTGAAGCAATATCTTCACATAGAATAGCAAATTGTCATTTGGGCTTTAAAAACTGAACATTGTTTACTGTGATTGTACGGTAATAGGCCTATTCTCTCTCCTTAACTGGGTGATCAAAATGTCAGACTCATCTTTTAATTCCATGCACTTTATGCTTTGTTAAATCCTTTAGAAGGCATGTCATAGTGGGAAAAAGTATTCACCCTACGGGAACGACTCGAGTGGGAACAACCAAAGCTAGGTTTTCCAACCCACTATAAAATAAAAGTAAATCTAGGGAAACCCACATTTACCGGAAGTGTGCAAGATAACTATCCCCAAAATATTTGTTCTAAAGATTGGGAGGTCTCCTGAGGGATTTTCTCATTTTTCATTCCAAACGGATACCCTATCTACGAACCTTAGTGTAGAATCCAACTGTATCACTATCCAAACATTATAATACTCACAGTGCAAGGGGAGGAAAGAATTTTCCCCCAAGACACTCACCATATAATTTCCAAGGACGGTTTGCTCAAGGGATTGAGAAATCTAACTTTGAGTACGCACCTGGAAAAGACAAAAAACATGGGCACCCTCTAGGGGGTGACACGACTATGTGAGTCGATGCAATTTTAAGATTTGGGTTGTGTTTATTATGATGACCTTTTGACCTTAAGAGTGAGTCTGCTTGAAGTGCATCAAGGTGTCCAGAAAGATCCCCTAAACCAAGACATAACAAGCCTAGATTTCAAAAGAAATGTTACTATGTTGTTGATGAAGGTGTAACAGATGATGAATATGATAAAGGTGATAATGAATAGGTATTTATTGTTGTCAGATAAAATAGTCCTATATCTACTGAATCTACTAGTTGTACAAATGTGGAGAAAGCCCTAGCTGCTCGAGTTGAAGAAAAAGATGAATGGGTAATTGACAATGGATGTTCACATCATATGACAAGAGACAAAAGTAAGTTTGTAAGCTTTGAAAAATATGATGGTGGTGTTGTGAGATTTGGTGATAATATAGTTGGTGTGATCTATAGAAGAGGATGCATTTCTCTTGATGGTAAGCATAATACTAATGATGTTTTGTATGTGGAAGGCTTGAAGCATAATATTTTGAGTGTTGGTCAAATGGTTGATAAGGGATACAATCTTCAGTTCAAGGATGGCAAGTGCAAAATATTGAGTTCCGGAAATGAAATTGCCTTAGGTACAAAAATAAAAGGTAATATCTTCTACTTGAGTGTTGCTAGTAAAAGTTGTTTGATTGCTCAAGTTGATGAAAGTTAACTATTGCATAGGAGATTGTGTCATGTTAACTTTGATAATATTGTCAAAATAAGTTCTACAAAGGCTGTGAGAGATCTACCTAAGTTGGTGAAACCTACTAATGCAATATGCAAGGAATGTCAATTGGGAAAGAAAACCAGGATTTCATTTCAGAGTAAAAAGCATTGTTCAAATGAATTGTTAGAGATGGTGCATATTGATCTGTGTGGTCCCTCTAAGGTCAGAAGTCTACAAGGTTATAGGTATTTCATGTTACTCATTGATGATTATTCTAGAGTGGTATGGGTAACTTTCTTAAGAGAGAAATTTGAAGCACTGGAAAAGTTCAAGATCTTTAAAGCTATGGTTGAGAACGAGACAAGTTTGAAGATTAAGTGTTTGAGATCAGATAGAGGTGGTGAATTCACTTCCGATGAATTTAATTCTTTTTGTGAAGAACATGGAATAAAGAGACAATTATTTGCATTGCGGACCAAAATGGAGTTGTGGAAAGAAAGAATAGAACAGTTGAAGATGTTGCTAGAACAATGATGTTGGAAGGAAATGTCCCTCATATCTATTGGAGAGAAGTTGTGAGTACTATTGTGTACACACTCAACCGGGTACAAATCAAAGGTGATACTGGTAAGACCCCTTTTGAGCTATGGACTGGTCAAAAGCCTACTATTAAATACTTGAAGATATTTGGAAGCAGATGTTATATTAGGAGAGATGAAGACATAGGGAAGTTTGATGCTAGGAATGATGAAGGTATCTTTCCGAGTTATTCTACCAAGAGCAAAGCCTATTGGTGTTACAATAAAAGATTGAGGAAAATAGTTGAAAGTGCAAATGTTAAGGTTGATGAAGACTTAGGTACACCATCTAGAACCTGTGGATATGACTCTGATGATCAGGATGATAGTACAAATCAAGGAAAGCAAGATCATACTACAAATCAAGTACAAATCAATCTAGTAAATCAGGAGAATGAAGAAGAAGGAGAAACCGGTGGAAGCACAAAAGAGAGATTAGAGGAAATTGAAGTTGAAGAACATCCTAAGAAGACTCTGAGGTATGTAAGATTGAATCATTCAGAAGATCAGATTATAGGTGATAAGAACAAAGGTGTCTAGACTAGGAGAAAGATTGTAGAAGAATATTGCTTGATTTCAAAAACTGAGCCTACTAGTGTGAATGAAGCATGTAAAGATGAGAATTGGATTGAAGCAATGAAAGAAGAGTTGAAACAGATTGAAAAGAATGATACATGGATTCTTGTTCCTAGACCTAAGGATAAGAATGTTATTGGAACTAAATGGTTTTCAGAAACAAACTGAATGAGCAAGGTGAAGTGATTGAAATAAAGCAAGATTGGTATGTAAAGCTGATATTCACAAATGGAAGGAATTGATTTTGAAGAGATCTTTGCCCCTATAGATAGAATTGAAGTTGTAAGATTATTTCTTGCTTATGTTGCTCACAAGGACTACAAAGTTTATCAAATGGATGTCAAATCAAGCTTTTCTAAATGGTGAATTGGAAGAAGAAGTGTATGTTGAGAAACCTGATGGATTCCAGTTGACTGATAAGGAAGATATGGTGTGTTGGTTGAAGAAAGCATTGTATGGACTCAAACAAGCCCCTAGAGCATGGTATGCAAGATTGGACAATATTTGCTAAAGCTTGGATTTAACAAAGGTACTACTGATAGTAATTTTTATTTCAAGAATGATGATAAAGATCTGATTATTGAAGTATTTGTTGATGATATTATTTTTGGAGGAGATGATGCTTTGTGCATGAAGTTTGCTAGTGAAATGTAGAATGAATTTGAGATGTCTATGATTGGTGAGATGAAATTCTTTTTGGGATTGCAAATCACTCGGTTAGATAAAGGGATTTTTATATCTCAGTCCAAGTATGTGAAGGAATTGTTGAAGAAGTTTGCTATGAAAGATTCAAAGCCAGTTGGTACACCCATGGTGACCGATGCAAGTTGACAACAAGATGATTCTTCTGAAAGAAAATCAGACAAGATACGATCAATGATTGGTGGATTGTTGTATTTAACTCAAACTAGGCCTGATATTATGAACGTTGTATGTATTGTTGCAATATTTCAAGCTAATCCGAAGGAATCTCATGTGACTGTTGTGAAAAGAATTTTCAAATACTTTAAGGGAACTGTTGATCTTGGCCTATGGTATCCTAAAGATGATGATCTTACTTTGAGTTCCTTTACTGGTGATGATTAGGCTGGAGATGTGAATGAAAGGAAAAGTACTAGTGGTGGAGCATTTTTCTTGGGTAAAAAGCTAATTTCATGGTTAAGCAAGAAGCAGAATGCCATTTCTTTGTCCACTATTGAGGTTGAATACATTGTTGTTGCTAACAATTGTACTCAAGTCCTATGGATGAAGTAGATGTTGAAGGATATTAGAGTTGTATATGATGAGCCTATTGCTATATACTATGATAATTCAAGTGTTATTAACATTTCCAAGAATCTAGTGTTGCATTCAAAGACAACATATATCTATCAAGTTTCACTTTTTGAGGGAGAAGGTAAGTGAAAAAAAAGTAAGATTGGAATATGTGCCTACTAAGGCGCAGATTGTAGATATCTTTACAAAGTCATTTCCTAAGGATGCTTTTGAGTATCTCAGAGGGAAGTTAGGGGTGATTAACCCTCCTAATCATAACTAAGATGCAAATCAATGCATTGCATCATTTCGTGTATTTCATAGTCATATCTTGTTTTAGATTGATGTTGGGATGGCTGCTACTCAAGCAGAGTAGTCAAATGGTTCAAAAATTCAGATATGTGGTTCAAAGCTTAGAGATTCTTTGTCATTGATGTCAAAGGGGGAGAAGATTTATGTGAAAAAATGGTGTATGTTTGGGGAGAAGAGTCGTGTGGAAGACTTGAGGAGTAAATGAGTTAGAATCTAAGGGGGAGTAAGTGTCAAGAGTTAGTTGCGTTGATGGTGTTTTTCACATCATGTGTTGCCATCAATGCCAAAGGGGGAGATTGTTGGATGTTGTGGTTGTGTTTTTGATATGTGGTTTTCATTGATGTCAACACTATTAGCATTAATTCATTTAAAGCTATATATGTCGAGGATATTGAGAAAACTGTAAAGAAATAAGTTGTAGATTGTCAGTTGTGAAGTGACTTGTTCAGTATGGTGGTATGTTTTGTACGTTGGTGATTAGAGGTTGTGGACTAAAGGGTTTGTTGTTGAGTGTATCTAGTTTATCCACATCGAGTTTCAAAGATTCGCATGAAGAGTTGATCGAGTTTTGAAGATTTTCATTCTGATAGTTTTTATGTTTCTTTAGTTAGTGTTCCTATGAAGATGAGGTTATTTCAATTAGTTTAGTTGTTTTGGATGCTTCTTTGTTGGTTCTTAATGCTTCTAGATTCTTCTAGATCATGCTCTATCTTTGTTGCACGTTCGCATAGATCATTGTGCTCGTGGTTGACGATTTTCTCTTGCGTGTTCATATTTTTCATGTTCCTGGCTGACATGGTGTTGAAGCATGTTGTGGATCTTTGAGGTGTAATTAATTGAAGTGTTTTTGTGTTAATGATGTTGATTTAGGTCCTCACTAAGTTGTGGCCAACTTTGGTTGATTCGCATTAAAGATTATCTATTGATTTGGGTCAACAGTTATATTCATTTTATTATTTCTTTGTGGACGACTTATAGTGGTGAAATTTATTATTTTAGATATATAAGAGCGATTGTTTATTCAAATTGAATGATACCAAAGTGTGTGTATGTGCGAATAATGTCCTAATCATTCGAAGGCAGAGCAGAGTGTGAAGAAAAGTGAAGAAGAGTGAAGAGTTGTTCGTGCACTTAACCAAACTGTGATCAAGAATTAGCATATGTTATTTTATCAGTTCAAATCCCTGCGGATGGCTATAATCTGAATCTCTTTGTAAGACAGTGTGTCTTCCTTGTAATTGAGCAGTGAGCTCTAGGCAATGCACCTGAATGCGAGTGCATTCCCCATATTTCTTTTTCATTATACTTTTAATAGGGTATAATCTTGTGGACTGACCTCCACTGTGGTTTTTCCCCTAATAGGGTTTCCATGTAAAAAATCTTGGTGTTATGTGTGTTTCTGATGTGTTGATGATCTATCTTTTCATGCTTAATAATCAGATCTAAGAATAAAGTTGATAAGTTAAATAAGTTTGAAATTTTTGGGACAACTCTTTCAAACCCCCCCCCCTCTCAGTTGTCTACCCTTGTATTTCCAAAAGATCATTGTATATTTATACTCTTCATTATGTATATTGATAGACATACTATTGTGCTTGTTTTGTTCACTTGTGGAAGTTTGTTTCATGGTCTTTGATCTTGGCATTCTCCAATATGGTACTAGAGAAATATTGCAAATCTAA
The DNA here is from genome assembly GCA_007258455.2 of Sequoia sempervirens. Lineage (NCBI taxonomy): Eukaryota > Viridiplantae > Streptophyta > Pinopsida > Cupressales > Cupressaceae > Sequoia > Sequoia sempervirens. Next base: position 528 of record VDFB02004192.1, on the reverse strand, counting down.
CCCCTTTGTCTCTTGAATTTATGAGGGTCATGAGCATCAGGTTTCAAATGGTGCATTCTAGAACAAAATGAATGTCATAGTTGTGCTTAGAAGGGTTGAGAGATGAATTTTCATATATAACACTTGTATTTTTGGCGACAAACAAAATTTGGAGACGCATCCATGAATGGTTGTATGGAAATTTGTATGGATCCATACAACTATACAATTATAGCAATGTATTGCATCAACAAACTACCTCAATTTTTGTGTATTTGTCTCAAAATACGTGATTTCTTGGCCTCTATGCAACAATTTTTTTAATATATATTTTATTTTTACAAGGTATAGTATTGTGTAGTGATGACATCAATAGTTAGCCTATGTAGTACCTTGCTGATGTGATCAATGCACAATCAAGCCACTTGTGCCCCTTTTGGGTGGTTTTCCAACTTATGAAGGGTGGTTTTCAACTTTCTAGGTGGTTTTGGTAAAATTCAAAAAGTGTTTTGGAATATTCCAGCCATGAGGAATATTTTGGTAGAATCT
>VDFB02004191.1:0-42569 GCA_007258455.2 Sequoia sempervirens | reverse complement strand
TCTAATTCGAACTGATGATAACCACTCGTCAGATCTATCTTCGAAAAATACTTCACACCACACAGACAATCCATCAAATCATCTATTCTGGGAATTGGAAACCTATATCTGATAGTTATCTTATTAATGGCCCTAGAGTCTGTGCACATTCTCCATTCATTTCCTTTCTTACACACTAAGACTATAAGAACAACACAAGGAATAATACTCTCTCTTATCAACCCTTTTTGGAGTAATTCTTCAACTTTCCTTCTAATATCATCATTCTATTTGGGAGTCAATCTGTGTGCAACCTTGTTTGGAAGGTTGGCCCTTGGAATCAAATCCATATGATGGTTAATACTTCACATAGGAGGAAACTCATCAGGTAAATCAACTGCAACAATATCCTTATGTTCTTCCAAGATCTCTCATATCTCCTTAGGAAAATCATCCAACCCTGTAGAGGTAAGAAACTCCTTGGGTTTGAGCACCAAAGAAACTCCATTTCTTCCTTCTTCATGATATGTAAGAACTCTATTCCACTCACCAACATTATATTTTTGTTGATGCCACTACTGTTGTCCTCTTCTTGTTCCCACATAGGTAATAAAGAATGTTTGATTCCATACTTTTCGAAAGTATAGGTGTTACTTCTCCCATCATGTATGACTTTCCAATCAAACTACTAAGGTATATCAAGCAATACATGACACACATCCATGGGCATGATATCACACATCACACTATCCTTTTAACTACCAATTTGAAATTCTACTAAGGCCTATTCATCTACAAACAACTGATGCCCCTTCAATAGCCAAGAAAATCTATAAGGTGTAGGATGTTTAGTTCTCTTAAGACCTAGTTTACCTACCATTTCAACAGCCACTAGATTATCAATACTATTGTTGTCAAAAATCAATTTGTAGCACTTACCTCTAGCCTTGCACTTTGTCTTGAATAAATCTCTTCTTTGCATCGGCTCTTGACTCTCCTTTGGTGGCTTCAACAACACTCTCTTGAGAAGCAAAGACTCTCCATTCTTATAAACAACATATTGATTGCATTTGAAACATTTACCAGCAAAACCTCTTTTTCTACCTTGATAACCACCTCTACCAAACAATCTTCCTCGTTTGATTTGATAGCCTCGTCTTTCTTGATTAACTAGGCCACTAGAACTACTAGCCCATTCATCTTGATGGGATTGTTGTACCAATCCTCTAAAGCATCTTCCTCTATTTATTCCTTGTTGATTTTTCTTCCTTACAAGCTTCTCTTCTTCCTTAATGGCAAATTGACATACTTCCTCAAGAGTTCTAGGAGAAACTAAAATCAACTCATCTTGCAAACTGTATTTCAAACCATTAAGGTATCTTGCTACCTTTTTGTTGTAGCAAAAATTAGAGTTTTTTCTTCATTAAGGAATTTTGGTAAAAATGGTAAAAATCTTGTAAAATGGTCGTCAAAAGTCAAAGAAGGTCAATTTCTAAAAATAGCAATTTCTATTTTTAATTTTTTTTTAAAAATAAACGGATCATAGGGTTTTTTTCTAGGTTTATTGTTAAAAGGATGCTCACAAAATTTTGGAAATTTTTTATATTAGGGTTTTAGGCCCTATTTTTTGGGAAAAAACCCTAAAAAATAGAATCTTTGTAGAAATAGCTAAAATTGATTTTGATTGGTTTATTTTTTGTCGCGATCACATTAGTCCAGTCAAAGTTGTCAAAAAATCAATTTTTCTCTGGTGGGTCTATTTCACTTTTTTCAAAAGAAAAGTTAGGACCTATGAGGTCATCAATGGAGAATGGCTAGCTACCAGGTGTCAGAATCTAAGTCTCAAACACTGCACAAAATGATCTATGACAAAAGTTGTCCAAAAAACGGTGAATGGCGAAGGGGAATTCGAAAAGTTGAAAATTGTGAAAAATAAACTAAGTTTGGAATGTTGGACACCTTATTTCAAGGGAGGCGCCTGGTAGTCAATGCCTTAACCAATTTTTTTAGTTTTCGCAAATCATGCATGTACAATGATAAACACAGTCAACACATCAACAACGGGGACCAACATAGTTGATAAACATGTGAACAACTAGTGTTGGTGTTGCACATGGACGACAAGCGCAGTCGACAAATGATGAACATGGCTAACGAACAGTGAATAGAAGGCAAACAAAAGTTGAAAATCTTGAAAAAATGGTTAATTATGGCAATCTAGGTTTATTTAGCACAAAATTGGCCCCAAAACCCAGACCTCTAATTTCTTTCAAAAAAATTGCCTCTGCTACTTCTATTGCTTCTACTTTTCAAAAACTCTATTTTTTCAAGAAAAAAATTAGTTTTTTGAAAATTAGATGATTTGGGTCTCTTCAGCACATGAGCACCTACAAAACCCATATCTCTGATTTTTCCCAAAAAAAAATTGGTTTGCAACTTATTTTTTTGAGGGTTTCTCACATGTTGGTGGAAAAATCAATTTTTTGAAAAACAAACATTCTGGGTCTATTCAGAACGACATTCTCTACAAAAACCATATCTCTGATTTTTCTCCAAAAATCTACCCTTTTTCTGAAGAAGATTCAATGAAGCTATTTTTAGCTTTTGTGTAGAACTTGTCCAAACATATCTGTGTTCCTCAAACTTCATGGTTTCATCATGCAACACTCTTCCATTGAGGAAAATCAATAAAAGCATCAAAAGCATAAAGCTGCAGAAGAAACAAAGGTCATCACTCCTACAGAGCCACCAAAGTTACCAATCAGTGTTCCAGTTGAAGCGTGCAAATATTTCCAAGAATAGAACTCAAGTGATGACAACAATTAACTCGAGGCCTTTTCCGAGTTTAACTAACTGTCCTCTTTTCATGCATGTCTATATTTCGAGATATCTATTGTACAGTTGGATTTTCCTTAGGTTTTAGATCAGTTAGTTATTCCAGTTAATTGTTAGTTATCTTTGTTTAGACATAGGAATAAATCTTGCATGCTAGCAAGACTGATTGTTAAAACAAGGAGATTTTAGGGTTCCCTACTCCTATGTTTGTATATAAATAAGAGCATCCTTGCTCATTATTTTCTTAATTGTTGTTTCCATAGCAGAATTGTTGAACCTTAGTGCCTGCAAATTTTCTATTCAGTATCTATTCACTTTGTTCAGTGTAATTTGGTTTGATCATAAATTGTATGCCTATTGTAGCTACAATCTACTGTCCCAAATGTGTTATTATTATTGGAATTTGAGAAAATAAATCTTATGCCCACCTTGCTTTGATCCACATTCTCAAAGACTTTTGATGTTATTGTTTTATGTTTTGCTTTCATAATCTTTATTTCAACATTTATCTAAAAGTACAATGAGTCTTTGGATGTGTTCTAGAAATAAGTTTGTTTAAGCTTTGAGTTTATCAACCATTCCATGTTTACTTCTAAATTCTATTGCTTTGAATTTATTTGAGAAGTTAGAAGCATCATTAGTTTAGGCCTAGTTGTAGTTGAAGTTACAAAACTAAAGAAAACCTTAGTTACGATGAAAAGAGTTTTATAACCTTTTGCTCGTAGCTGAGATAAAAAGATCAGAAATTAGTTTAGTATTTCTTTTTGCGCATAATCAGAAAAAGAGGGAGCTTCCCTTCCTAATTTGAAGAGCAATCAAACTGTGCATAGTTGTTCATTTCCAATCTACACTACAAAGGTGCAAATTGAAACGCTAATAGTTTTATGGTGCCCACCGTGGGGCATGAGGCATAAAACTTCAAGAAAGCTAACACTTTATCACACAAAAATGACCATCTGGCATCCTATTACATGATCCATATAGAAGCAATGGATGATAACAACGATAATGTTGGAAATGATGATAGAAATTAGAGATGTCCACCCTCATTACCTTGGGGTAATAACATTGTGTTGGCTTTCAGTTGTTTATGTGTTAGTTTGTCCTTGATGTCAAAATTGTTATTGCAATGCTTTAGTATTCATGTTGATTTCACACATGGATGTTATGCAGTTACATGATATATTGCCTATGGAAATTCCATTGATTCAGGTTTTTGATATATATTTGTTGAGGCTGACAATGTTCATTACTTGCGTTTCAGTTTGATTTCTCAAAGACTACTTGTCAGTGATTGCCATAGGTATATTCAATAGGGAATAACATTCAAAACAAGGCATGCATTTGCTTCAGGGTATATATATATTGTTTCAGGTATATATGGCTTATCATCATTACAAGTCTCAGATTGATCACTTTCAGATTGTGGTATATTCAACTTGATCTTTAGCAAGTTGTTTTCACATGATATATGAATGACACATTTCATGTTTGCACAAATATATTCGAGTTTATGAAAGGAATAGGAATGCAGATTACTTGTATCGGTTTTAAATGATAAGTCACAATATACATGTGACTAACGCCGACGACACATATTATGATTATTTTTATTGAAAGGGATATTATTTGGCATAAGTGATGTTATGTTTATTTGTCGGCAAGTTTAGCAGGGATATTAATGCGGACTTCAAAATGATTATGTTGGATAAAATTGACATGGACAACGGATTCTAGGTCATGATGAAGCTTGGATTTCAAATGATTATATACTTTTCAAAAGTCTTTGAAGGATTTGAAGGAATTGTAAAGCAAAATTGTTATTGTTTCATTGTGTAAACTTGAGAAACCCTAGCCACCACCATGGACTTGTGATTGCAGATTTCTAGTAAAATACTTAATTGAGGAAGTTGAAAACAAGTAGAGCTTGTTGATGGAAGACTTTACCTGGACAATTTTGGAACGGTTCTTCTGGTATTTGTTTATTTTCATTCCTCCTTAAACAAGTATGAAAGTTAACACTATTTATGGACTTTGATCATTTTTGTTAAGGTAATAACAATGAAGATTCAGTGGTTAATGTTATTCAAAACCCTTGATTATTTCTTAGCAAACAAATAAAGGGTTAATACATTCAGTTATTCCAATCTGAAAATTTTGATGAGAACATATGAAGGGTTCTTCTCTTGTAACCCTAACCTGAGTTGGTTTAGTTATTCAAACTACATACAAAAATTATTATTTGCAAAGTCTTTAAAAATGATCTTCGGGCATTTTAATGTGGATCTGAGAGAGGAATATGAAGCTTCAAACACATTGTGCAAAAGTTGTACTACATTGAAAATATTTTGTTATGATTCTCGTATTATTGTATTTAAGGAAGATGTCATTCTCATAACATATTCTTCAATGTGCTTATTGAAAATTTTTATAGTCTTCTATTGAAATTCTAGGATTGCATATTGCACTTCTAGGGTTTTGATAGAATATTGTAATTGAGTTGCATTGTAATGGGGTTGGTGCTCCTAGAGTTGGTGTTCTAAATTAGTGAGGGGTTGGTGATCCTTGGAGTGGGTGCTCCTAAATTGTGTAGAGCTGGTGCTCTATCTGAATAAAGAAATATTTTTCAAGTGGTTTTTATTCCCCTAGAGGTTTTCCACTTAGGAAAGAATTATGTGTTATGTGGTGATTTTATGTGTGTGATCTTTTTCTTATCAGTCTGATTTTAATATGTTGTCAAATGCATAATTATCGGTCTTTCATATTTGTCATTGTTATGCCACATTTCATATCAATCTTTCACATTTGTCAATGCACATTTCATGTATAAAAGGTTCTATTATTAATGTGAGCTTTGATACATGTGAAAGTGTTAAGTTCATCCTCTGTTAATGTTTCATGTTTGATTCATGGTTCATGCAAATACAATACTGTTCATGCATAAGTCAAATTTATTCTTTGAACTATCATTTGGTGTTTTGATTTAAAAGACAAGTTCACTTCACATACTGTCATTTGTCCTCTTGGTTCAAAAGCAAACACAAATTCTTGTTTTTGATAAAGTTTGTGACTTTTATAATTCATTGATTCACTCCCCCCTCTCACTGATTTCAGTCTTCCAACGATTGGTATCAGAGCGTAGGGTCCTTTCATAGGTCTAACCCACCTAGGATAGATTCTAGTTTTAGAAGTTTGTCAAACATGTCACAAGCTCAAGAAGGTACTTCCATGACTAGAGTTCCACTGTTTGATGGTACAGATTATGTGTTCTAGAAAATCAGAATGGAAACATATCTGGTTTCAATTGATCTTGATGTATGGAGCATTGTTTTAAATGGGTATACTGTTCCACTCACAATACCCTCAGATTCTGCTGAAAAGAAGAAGTATGAAACTAACGCTAGAGCTAAAAATGCTCTTTTGTGTGATTTAACCAAAGATGTATTTGTTAAAGTCATGCACTTCAAATCAGCTAAGGAAATCTGGGAAAAACTTGAAAATATTTATCAAGGAAATGACAAAGTTAAACAATCAAAAATCCTTACTTTCAAAACTCAGTTTGAGGAAATGAGAATGAAGGATGATGAAAAAGTGGCTGAATAATTTTTGAGAATAGATGAAGTTGTTAATGCAATGAGAAGGTTAGGAGAACAACTAGAAGAATTTGATGTGGTCAAGAAGGTCATTAGAAATTTGCATCCTAAATATGAAACTAAGGTATCGGCCCTTGAAGAAAAGAAACATTTTGACTAGCTTACCTTAGATAATTTACAAGGAGCTCTTATTGCTTTTGAAATGAGAACAAGTAAAAGCAATTCAATGGGAATAAAAGGGAATGTTTCAATTGTGGCAAAATTGGACATCCTACAGCTAAATGTCCCTATGTTGAACAAAACATTGATGATGAAAAAATTGACAAGTAGTTTAAGAAGAAGATCTATAAACCTAAAAGGAAATTCAAGTTCAAGAAGAAAAAGAGTCTATTCATCAAAGATGAATTAGACAGTGAGACAAAAGATTCTTCAGATGAAGAAGAAGAAGAGACTCTATTTTTGGGTGAAGTTAAACATCAAGAGGATATAAACAAGTCTGTTTTAGAAGATATTAAAATAGATCTAGAAGGTGAGACTGTATTTATGGCCACAATGAATGAGATGGAACTGCAAGAAAATAGACCTACAGAGACTTCTGCTTCTAATAAAGAATTGAGAGGTTTTGAGAATGAACTGAAAATTGCTTTAAGTGAAGTTCAAGATTTGAAAAAGGACTTAGTATATCAAAAAATTCAGATTGAGCAAGATACTGAGAATCTAGTAAGATTCTAATCGCTTAAAAGGAAATTACTGATTTAAAACTTCAAGTTGAAATTCTTAAGATTACAAGGATGCAATTGGAATTCAAGGCAGAAAATTGTTGTATCTTAGAAACTAAAATCAACAATCTTCGAAAGGAATTTGATAAATTTACAGATCTTTTGAATAAACAAAGGTCTTATGAAGACAAGTCAAGTCTTGGTTATATGGATGATTCAAGTGATTTTCTAGATGTAAATGTAAAAACTATATGTGGCAGATCTAGACATGCTTCCTACAAGAAGAAAGGGAATAGTCTTTCTAAGACAACTATGCAAAACAAAGTTAAGTTGGTTTGGATGCCTAAAAGGAGCAATGTAGAACCGGAAGGTGTTTTTAATCAAACTGAATTACATGTTAAAGTTGAAAATACATGGATCTTAGATAGTGGTTGTTCTCATCATATGATAGGGGACAAAAGTATTTTTATTGAACTTGAATTTGGTGATTTTTGTTTGGTAATGATGATTACATACAACTTATGGCAAAAGGCACAGTGGTTTTTGGGAATAACATTTTCTTGCTAGATGTTTATTATGCAATAGGTTTAAAACACAATCTGTTAAGTGTGACACAAATATGTGATCAAGATTTTTGTATTCTTTTTGATGATTGTGGGTGTTAGATTAAAAATAAATCAAGAGAAATAGTTATTGCTGGTTCACAGACACAAGGAAATATCTATGAATTGACTAGTGTAAAAGTTCTTGATCAATTGAGTCTCTATGATCTTCCTCCTGTTTATTTTCACTAATCAATCTTTGTGATTGCAAGGTGTGCTTTAAATTTTTATCTTATATCCCTAAAAGTATAAACTGCAATCAAACCTTTGCAGTTTAGTTGGTGTTTTGGAATAGTTTGCAGTTTTCATTACATGAAGGATTGTGTGATTATGTGAACAAAGATATAGAAAGTTTTTCTCGAGAGAATTGGTAAACTCAATTCATTTTTTTCGCCACTAATATCAGTTGTTTGGATAGTTAACACTCAATTGTTCTATCTTCATAAAGAGGAAGGCTCTATGATACGAGAAGAGAATTTTTAGAACTCTATGTCTAAGGAGATGGAGAAGAAAGATTATGTTTTTCTTCCAAGACATGTAATTTGTCTCTTCATGAAGCAATGTGAAACAAGGAAGTACAGTGCAGTGAATGTTGTTTTGAGGAGAATCCTATTGTTGAAATGACAATGAAAGTCATAACATTTTTGGATTTGCAAGGTTTCAAGGCTTCTCAAAACAGTCTTGGCTGAATGCTTTTAAAAGTATGCATAGTCTTAGGGGGAGACATTCTTATCTGTTTGCACCATTTGTTTCCTTAAGCATTGGTTCAACATGTGGTTGCATCTAGTTCTTCTTAGTATTATTAGTGTTCATCTTTGACATGTTTAGTGATATACTATTTGATATTCCACTTAATGGTGTTACATGATTTTCGGTATTGCATTATGGTTTGGATTGCATACTGATTGGTATAACAGTTGTTTAATGATGTAGATTGGAAAATTAAATTGTTTCAAGTTTCATGAGATAGTTACTTAAGAGAGAACAACATCAGTGAAAACAACATTTGTTGCTTGGACACATAGCAACAAATAGTGATTGAATGGTGCTATATCATAGGGAGAGGTTTCTTGCATCTTTCATGGTACAAAATATTTTTTTGGTGATTGGTTGTAATACAGTTTGGTGATCTGTACATTCTCAGCTTGTCATTGATGTATGGCAGTGGTATTTATTACATTCTCAGTTTGTTCTTGGGGTGCTTGACAATGATATACCTTTGTGCTTTTGACAGTAAGTTGATATTGTAGGTTGCGCAATTGATGCATACATTGATATTTTTGATCTCACAGTACTTGATTTTATGATATTTACATGCTGATATTTCCTCGGTGTAAGGTAACAGCTATTTGTGGGTGTTGTGACTTGATCACTACTAGCTACAGTGTTGAAAATGGCAGTGTGTGACAGGTTTTCCTTGGTGATAGTTACATAATGAGTTGTTTTTTGTTTCAATATGCCACTATTGAAAATGGTATCCTTGTCATTTAAGGTCTTTGTTCTCAATGTTGATGATTCCTGATATTATTATTTATGTTCCTATTAATTTCTTTGGAGATGTCAGTAGGCTCCAAATAAAAGAATAGTGTCCACAAAGAAAGTTAGCAAAAGATTCTCAAGGTGGCATTCATAAAACAGTGACAATTGGTATGATAACAAAGATAGTATTATGGCTGTAGAGATATTGTGTGCTCATGTTATTAACACAAGGAGATATATGACACAGAGTTATTTGATTTCAACTGAAGTAATGATATGTTGATAGTCTTTGATTCTGGATTTCTCCTTTCAAATGGTTACTGTGTTGGTTGGTTTCAGTTGTTTATATTCATGGCATCTCACATTCTCTTCTTTCATTCTTTGTCATTGAGGCAAAAAGGGGGAGAGATGATATGTGTTTTTCCATCAAGGACAAAGGGGGAGTTTGTTGGCTTTTCAGTTTTTTATGTGTTAGTTTGTCCTTGATGTTAAAATTGTTATTGCAGTGCTTTAGTAGTCATGTTGATTTCACACATGGATGTTATGCAGTTACATGATATATTGCCTATGGAGATTCCATTGATTCAGGTTTTTGATATATATTTGTTGAGGTTGACAATGTTCATTACTTGTGTTTCAGTTTAATTTCTCAAAGACTACTTGTCAGTGATTGCCATAGGTATATTCATGAGGGAACAACATTCAAAACAAGGCATGCATTTGCTTCAGGGTATCTATATTTTGTTTCAGGTATATATGGCTTATCATCATTACAAGTCTCAGGTTGATCACTTTCAGATTGTGGTATATTCAACTTGATCTTTTGCAAGTTGTTTTCACATGATATATGAATGACACGTTTCATGTTTGCACAAATATATTCAAGTTTATGAAAGGCATAGGAATGCAGATTACTTGTATCGGTTTTAAATGATAAGTCACAATATACATGTGACTAACACCGACAACAACCATTATGATTTATTTTATCGACAGGGATATTATTTGGCATAAGTGATGTTATGTTTATTTTTCAGCAAGTTTAGCAGGGATATTATTGCAGACTTCAAAATGATTATGTTGGATAAAGTCGACATGGACAACAGATTCTAGGTCATGATGAAGCTTGGATTTCAAATGATTATATACTTTTGAAAATTCTTCGAAGGATTTGAAGGAATTGTAAAGCAGAATTGTTATTGTTTCATTATGTAAACTTGTGAAACCCTAGCCGCCACCATGGAATTGTGATTGTAGATTTATGGTAAAATACTTAACTGAGGAAGTTGAAAACAAGCAGAGCTTGTTGATGGAAGACTTCAGCTAGACAGTTTTGGAACGGTTCTTCTGGTATTTGTTTATTTTCATTCCTCCTTAAATAGGTATTAAAGTTAACACTATTTATGGGCTTTGATCATTTTTGTTAAGGTAATAACAATGAAGATTCAGTGGTTAATGTTATTTGAAACCCTTGATTATTTCTTAGCAAACAAATAAAGGGTTAATGCATTCAATTATTCCAATCTAGAAATTTTGATGAGAACATATGATTCTTGAAAGAGTTAGTTGAAAACTCTTTAGGGTTCTTCTCTTGTAACCCTAACCCAAGTTGGTTTACAGTTATTCAAACTACATACATAAATTATTATTTGCAGAGTCTTTAAAAATGATCTTCAGGCATTTTAATGTGGATCTGAGAGATGAATATGAAGCTTCAAACACATTGTGCAAAAGTTGCACTGCATTGAAAATCTTTTATTATGATTCTCATATTATTGTATTTAAGAAAGATGTTGTCATTCTCATACAATATTCTTCAATGTGCTTATTGAAATTTTTTATAGTCTTCTATTGAAATTCTAGGACTGCATATTGCACTTCTAGGGTTCTAATATAATATTGTAATTGAGTTGCATTGTAATGGGGTTGGTGCTCCTAGAGTTGGTGCTCTAAATTAGTGAGGGGTTGGTGTTCCTTGGAGTGGGTGCTCTTGAATTGTGTAGAGTTGGTGCTCTATCTGAATAAAGAAAGATTTTTTGAGTGGTTTTTATTCCCCTAGAGGGTTTTCCACTTAGGACAAAATTTTGTGTTATGTGGTGATTTATGTGTGTGATCTTTTTCTTATCAGTCTAATTTTAATATGTTGTCAAATGCATAATTATCGGTCTTTCATATTTGTCATTGTTATGCCACATTTCATATCAATCTTTCATATTTGTCAATGCACATTTCATGCATAAAAGGTTCTATTATTAATGTGAGCTTTGATACATGTGAAAGTGTTAAGTTCATCCTCTGTTAATGTTTCATATTTGATTCATGGTTCATGCAAATACAATACTATTCATGCATAAGTCAAATTTATTCTTTGAACTGTCATTTGGTGTTTTGATTTAAAAGACAAGTTCACTTCACATACTGTCATTTGTCCTCTTGGTTCAAAAGCAAACACAAATTCTTGTTTTAGAAAAAAGTTTATGACTTTTATAAATCACTAATTCACCCTCCCTCTCACTGATTTCAGTCTTCCAACACATTGGACCTTTGGCTTTGCAGGAAAATCATGAGTTACCTAAAGGATCAAGGAAGCACTTTCCCCAGTTTCATGGTGATGGAAGTCAACACCCGAATGAATATTTTTTTGGGTTCACAATGGCTTGCGCCATCTTGCACGTGGCACATGAAGACATCACACTGTGTCTCTTTGTGGAGACTCTTGTGGGAAATGTTGTTGGCTGGTTCAATCACCTGAGATTCAAGCCCATTGAAGACATTCATCTATTGTTTTCCCAAATTGCTAATTCAAAAATGTAGCACAATGAGCACATGAGGAAATTTGTAGCAAGATTTAATTGTCTTGTTACACGAATTTCTTCTACACTAAATCCATCACTAGAGATTTTGATGAGTTGTATCATAAATTCTCTTCCATCAGAGATAGCCTTCTTCCTCAAGATGGAAAAAGAAATAGAATTGACGGATGCACAAAAACACGCCATCGAGTTGGAGGATACTATGATCACCTCCAACAAGATGATGGACTCAATCAGACCTCTAGTTCATATTTTTGTAGATCCACTACTACAAAAAGTAGCCAATGAAATGCTTGCACTACCGCCACCACAATACTAACCTCAACAACTATACCAACTGAAAGGAAATAATTTTTAGCCTTTGAATAACTATAGGTTGTGGTTGCCAGCACCTCCACCAAGACAAATAGTTGAAGCTGCACACAATGTATTATTTTATTCTTTCCATGAGACTGATGCACATACTGGTTCTACATGTCTTGAGAACTTAAGAATGAATCAGATTATGGGATATGTTGATACTATGCCTAGTTCAAGTATTGTACCAACATCACTTAGTTTAGATGTTGTCTTACCATAGATGGACAAATTTTATGGCGACTCTACTGCGAGATACTTTGAACTCGTTATTAAAGAAAAATAAGACCTCCGCTAATACTCTCTTGTAGTAAATAATGGAAGAAATTCAATGCTTGTGTTTACACGTGCTTTTCACTTCAAAGCACAAAAATAAGAAGAGAGGCAAAGAGCTATAGAACAAATTAAGGAAGTGGTTGTAACTTCCACATTTAAAAATTCACAAGAGAATGCTAAAGTGGTTGCTCAAGACCCATCTTTAGCAAATTTTGACATTGTAAACTCCATGATGAAGACAAAGGTTAAGATTTCACAATTGGAGTATCTTCATGATCACCTTGAGCAGCTGGACAAAATAATACAATATGTAAAGAAAGAGGGTTCAATTCAGCCTATGTTGCTCGAGTCATCTATTCCAGCAGGAGAAAAGCCTAAACCATTCTATATATCTTTATATATAGGAGGATTCAAATTGAGCAATTACATCATAGATTCAAGATCTTTAGACAACGCCATGCCTCTACAAGTGATGATTGCATTAGGACTTTCATGCACTAAGGCGCAGGACAAGTGTTATTCACTTGAATCTTAGTCGGTGTCATTGGTCGATCAATTGAAGGATGCTTAGGTAAGGTTGGTAGCTTTTCCGAAGAAAAAGTTAATGATGAATATCCTAGTGGCTAACATTTTAGCCAGCTACAAGATGTTAAGCTGGAGTTTCTACAAAAATATTGGTGGTTCAATGCAGTTAGATTGGTCGTTTGCAACCATTCCTGTAAGGGAGGGAAAAATCAAGATAGAACCTGATCCGAAATCTTGATTCATAGTGGTGAAATCCCCAGACCCCGTAGCCCAAATTCTATATCAAGAAACAAATCCTGGTAATTGTGTGACTCTATCAGAAACTGAATACCAAAACATTGCTTGTCCTGAAAGGAGACCGACAAAGGATACAAAGTTATGGACAATATAGTTCGATGGGGGTTGTTTGACTACAGGTTCAGGAGTAGGGGAAATGATCATCTCCCATAAAGGACAGTTGTACCCATTTGCATATTACCGATAATTGGAATTCACTGAAGCCGAGAAAGAGGCGCTTTTGTTAGGCCTGAAAAATGTCAAAGACATGGGAATCAAACACCTATGTGTTAAAGGCAATGTAGAGTTGATCAATGATCCAATCAAAGGATATTTCCAAGTTAGAAAGGATCACCTATGACATTATAGAAACTGAGTTTGGAACTCGATTGAATGGTTTGAAGCATTCAACATCTTGAGGATGGACGACAAAAAAACTAATGCCTCAGGGATATCAACTTTCCCATTTGCGTCATATTTTGACTTTTTTCAAAGTGCCTTTGCTTGGATATATGAAAACTTGAGAATCTTCATCTTGAAGGAATTGTCTCCTGCAATACCGATCAGAAGAGAGGTGAAGCCTTTTAGGAAGAAGCGACATGGATGGAAGGCTCTTCCTTCACCCCTTCAAGGGTGGAGTAATTTTCTTTTTGTTTTTTTGTTATGTTGTAATGTATTTCCTCGTTTTGTAAAAAAAAAATTGTGTTTTAGGTTATTAGTTAGTCTTGTTTTAGGTAATTTTAAGGAAATTCCAACTGATCGGTGGTTTAGAAATGATCTTGACTCTATTGCCCAACTAATAAGACATTGGTCTATGCTTAAATATCCAAAGATTCTTGGTTCTCCTAAGCCATAAGTATCTGACATGGTCCCCAGACAAAGCCAAATGTTGTACCCAAAATTAAAAATTTTGCTTCATCAAGGCATTTTGGTAAAAATGGTTAAAATCTTGGAAACTGGTCATCAAAAGTCAAAGAAGGTCAAAATTTCTAAAAGTACTTTTCCATGTCCTCTTCACTATGGCTTGATCAAACCACCAACTTGTAAAACTCTTATGTATTCTCTTTTACTGACATATCCTTTTTCTTGAGATTCTGCAATCTCTTTAAAATACTGGTTTGATAGTCTCCCGAAAGGAACTTCGCCTTTAATTGGCAACCATTCGATCCTAGGAAGTGATCTTTTCCTTATTCTTCTTTCATCTTTCAAACTGTATGTAATGCCACCACATTGCAACATGGCCTTTGAGTCTTGTACAAGAAAACTTAACTTTCCTTTCTTCTGTAACTCCTTCGTACTGAAAATATTTGTCTAGATCATTGATCTAGTCAACAAGTTCCCCATTTAGGCTTCCAGAATAAGTAGGTACCTCTATTTTTAGTTTGGATCCCACACTCATAACGACCTTTATTAATCTTTCTTCCACTCCTTCTAGTTCTTCTTGAACTTTATCATTGGTTTGGGATTGTTCTTCTTCCCCAACTTCACAAACATCATCAATGAATATTCCCCTTCATTGTTCCTGCTCCATGGTGTCCATCCTTGCTAACAAGTTCTACAATAGCTCTAGATATCCTTCTTCATGGCCTCTTCAACCACCACCTCGAGCACCTCCTCTTCTCATCCTTCTTGGCGACATTCTGCCCACTTACCAATCTCTCAATCTCTTACTGCTTTGATACCAAGATAATGGCAAACTGATAGGTTAATGACAAAAATTGAAACATCATGAGCAACAAAAGAATACACTAAACAACAATAGAAACCTATAGAATGTTGCTTAATCAATTAGGTTGATCCTTTACCAAGGGTAATAGGAACATCTACAAGACTCATCCCTCATTCAAGGTGACATGAATCAAAAGATTACAAAGCAACAGTAAAAGGAAACAGAGACATCGAACAAAACATCATCACATTTGCTTTGTTACGAAGGAACAATTCTCAGATCAGAAAACCAGAGTTTAAATATGTACTGATCTATGCAAAAATTGATTACAATGATGTTTGATTCTTAACGAAATTGAATTCCTTTATGCCTAGCTCAATTACACCCCTCTACTCGATTTGCTTCTGAAATTTATTCAAACTAGAATCTCTCCCAGCTAGTCGACTCCCCTGACGTTGCCCTCTTTGTCTTTCCCCGTTCTCCTTTCCTTCACAATCTAAATTCTCCTTTTGTTCCTTCACCAAAAACTTTCCTCGATCAAAGTAGATTGGGCATTCCCTCAAACCGTCGACCTTTTCCCTTCTAGTAGAACCCTCGAACTTGTTCCAACGGTGACCGATAACAAACCCATGCACTAACTACCATAACCATCTCTGCACAACAAGAAGTTAGGGAAAAACAAGATTCAAGAATATTGTGGACAACCAAAATGGGCCACATGTTGTAGAGAAGGAAAACAAAAACGTCAAATAAAAAACTAAAACCAAAATTAAAGGGAAACGCTCGATACCCTTGCATCATTCCACATGGCTAATAATACCCCATGTGCATAGTGATAGAATTCACTATCAATATCCAAATTCTACACCTCTCAAAAGAGAGAGAACCTCCTTAAATATTAGAGAAAAGGGTGGCATAATACCTTAAGGGGTATTATTCACACCTATTCAAAATACCCATTCATAAGCAACTAATAATCTAATAGTATTAGACTATAACTATTTCAAATGGGATATGCTTAATAAAGAATATAATATATAAGGTTTAATAAATTTATATTAGAACATTATATAAATGTTTTAGGGTATGACCCCTAATAACATTGTTCTAACAAAAATACTCCCAAGTTCTTGTTGACTAAATCCAATTTCACATCTAAGAATAGTTTTTCACCTCTCGAGGCCCAAAAGTCCTCAAATATTGTACATAAATTCTCTGACATGTCATCTTTAGAAAAATTTCTAATCCGTTTGACAGATTTTTTTAAAATTCAAAAATAAAAATTTCACAAGCGAAATAATTGAGACTAAATCCTAGAGAATCAGATTGCTTGGTTAAATATGTCAAGTTTGAAAAGTTTGATGTGAACTTAACAACTGAAGATCAAATGATCAGTGTTGAACAACCCTCTTCCAATCTATCTTATAGAACTAAAAACTTCACACCTACTAGTTTAGAAGAAAAGTCTAACCCTTTTTATGTATCCCTCTATATTAATGGGTATAGGCTAAGTAATTATATCATATACTAAAGGACCTCAGATAACGTGATGCTTAACAAGGTTGCTCAAGCCTTATGGTTGACATTGACAAACACTTTTAGAAAATGCTACTTAATGCAGTCTAAACAGGTGTCATTAGTTGGACAAATAAGATGCCCAAGTGTCTCTTGCAGCTCATCCAAATAAAAGGCTCAAATTAACTATCTTGGTAGCAGACATCCTTTCCAACTATGGTATGTTACTAAGTTGAATTTTTTGTAAAGACCTAGGTGGAGAAATACAATTGGATTGGCCTCATACGTTGATTTCTTTAGGTAAAAAAAAGGTACGCCTAGATTCAAAACCTAAAGCCAAATTTATAGCTCTAAAATAAGAGGATCTTAGGTCTTATATTCTATTTGAAGAGTCAAAAATTAGAAATTATATACTACTCTCAAAATTAAAAAAAAAAGACATTGATTTTCTTAGCCCAGATATCTCTTTGGAATTATGGACGTTAGAGTTTGATGGAATTTGTTCAAATTTAGGATCTAGTGCAAGAGTGGTCTTAATTTCTCAAAATGGAGATAAATTTCCTTCCTTGTATAAATTGAATTTAAAAACACCAACAATACAAAAAAATATGAAGCTATGTTGTTGGGTTTATCAACAACTAAAGAGAAAGGGATTAAAAAACTAAGAGCTCTTGGGGATGTTGAATTAATTGTCAAACATGTGCACAAAGTTTTCAATATAAAAATGAAAGGTTGAGGTATTATAGAAATAAAGTTTGGGACAATATAGAGCATTTTGGCGCTTTCTATATCAAAGTAGCGCTTAGTGCCTAGGGAACAAAAATCAAGGGTTGATTCATTGACAATTTATGCTTATTTGATGCTACATCTTTGGAGAGCCTGATTACTTGAAGATGGTATATATTGGAAAATGTTGCACACCAGAAGAAAGGAATAAGATGATTTCCCTTCTTATCAAGTATAAAGAAGATTTTTCTTGGTGCTTTGATGATTTGAAGAACTTCATGAATGGGGGACTTCAACACCATATTCCTCTTAAACCAGGGACCTTTCCTTTTAGGC
The DNA here is from genome assembly GCA_007258455.2 of Sequoia sempervirens. NCBI lineage: Eukaryota > Viridiplantae > Streptophyta > Pinopsida > Cupressales > Cupressaceae > Sequoia > Sequoia sempervirens. The sequence goes on along the minus strand of VDFB02004191.1, from coordinate 24,869 downwards.
AAAAACAACGGGCATACAACCCAAAGATAGTTGACACAATTTTCAAGGAGGTGGATAAAATGTTAAAGGAAAAGATTATCTACCCTATACACCATTCAACTTGGGTAACCAATATAGTTCCAGTTCATAAGAAAAATGGTGAAAAAAAGATTTGTGTTGATTTTAGAAACCCGAATCAATCATCCTTGAAGGATAATTATCCATTATCCATGATGGATCATGTTCTTTAGACCGTTGTTGGGTCAGAAATGATGTCCATGCTAGACGGTTTGTTAGGATACAATCAAATAAGTGTGGCAGAAGAAGATCAACATAAGACGACTTTTATTACCCCATGGGGAACTTTTTCATATAGTCACATGCCTTTTGGTTTGATCAATGCATGCACAACCTTTCAAAGAGCTATGGATCTTTCCTTCGTTGATCTTAAGAATAAAAGAATTGTTATTTATCTTGATGATCTAACTGTCAAGGCCTTGTGGAAATTGAGAACTAAAAATGTAATTGTTCCTCAACATAGTGAGATGCCTCCAATAATCAAAACTTTCCAAACATAAAGAGCCAAGATCGCCATGCAATTTTTCTAATCATCACAAGAAAGGGATGTTGATAGTGTGCTACCTCAGTAGTGCCACATGTTTTATTGGTTTGTTTTTGTAAAAGAACGTTAAGGTCTCAAAAAGTTTAAGGGGCTCTTAACTTCTAATTTTCAGTTACTTTCAAGAAACGGTTACCTTTGCAAATGCATATATTAATTACAATGTTATTGAGTGAATCTCAGAAGTTTTTGGAAAAAAGGAATAGATATAAAATAATTTAAACCTGAAGAGAAGGTTGTATGTTTGTGTGCCTACAGTTTTGGATATTTTTAATGAAACAAAATCCAAGATAATCTATGCATATTTAGTTTTGTTGGTTTTTGTGTTTATGTGGATGTGAAAACCTCTCTAGTATTTAATCTTCTCAAGTTTGAGATTATTTCTAATTGATAAGCTTATTAATCTATGCTTTGTGGGGTGTGAATTGGCTTATATTATGATTGTTCCCACATAAATAATATTTTCAAATGATAAGATTCACAATTAATATTTAGAGCTTCTTGTTGATCATTTTATTTTAGCCTTTCTTGCTTTTTGGTAAAAAGCACACCCATTTTAAAGTTTTAAAATTCAAAAAGAAACATATTTTCCTATCAAATGAGGGAGTTGTACCTCATAAAATTGAGAGGGAAATTATTTCACATTGAAATAATTTACCCAATTGTTGGTTGGTGATTATCTCTAAGATTGAGCAATAGAGGAAAATTGAGAGTTTCAGATAGTGCATAATCCATTAACCAACATGTTCTTACATGAAGATTTGGAGGAGAAAATATATATGTTAGGTTGAAGAATTTAAGGTGAAGGGGAAAGAAGATCTAGTTGGTAAACTAAAAATATCTCTATATGTGTTTGTGATTGTGTGCGGTACCTATTGATAAGTGTTTTTGCACTGCACAACATAGATAAAACACAAGTGTTCTATCTCTCTTGAAAGGTAACTTTCTTCAGGGAAACTTAAAAAAAAACCCCAAGGTTTTGGATGTCAGGTCTTGACTTGCAAAAACAACTTAGTAGTTGATGTGATTTGCTGGTAATCACAAGGGGAATTTATGGTTTAACAAGGCTAGAAGCTGATAAGACTCAATAAGGGCTTTATGAAATCTGAAAAATGTATACAAACCCTAATTGTATTTCCATATCTGAAATCTGAAAATGGTTTTTATCATCAAATGTGGCAATGTTGTGATGTTATTTTGTTTCTAACACTAACCCAAAGAAAGGTCAACATATATAGGACTTAGAGAGGTCCTAATATAACACCTAAGATCAATCATAATAATGACTAACGTTGCAGACTAACAAATCCCCATGAAACCTATTCCTGCTTTATCAAGGACAAGCCTACAACTACACAAAAATGGTGCAATCTTCCAAGGAAAAGTGAAAGATTTTCAAACTATGAACAGTCATTCATACACCCAATTACTGGCATGACATGAACAAACATCCACATTTGAACTTAATGCAATATTTGGCTCAGAATAACTATGCATTGTGATTTACAATCAACAAACCCCATATGGTATGAGCAACAAACATCAAAACATCTTCAACATTTCACCATCATTACAAATGAACTAAAACTACTTTTTGAGAATAAGAAACAAGAAACCATAACACCTTCAAACTTAACAGAAAAATTCACCAAGTCAATGATCTAACTGTATTAATTTCTTCAACATTCTGCTAACAATTTCTAGTTCTCTCTCTCTCTCTCTCTTCAAATGAATAGGCATAGTCCTTTTATAGAAATTACATTTTGAATCAATGGACTAGATTAAATCCAATCCAAGGGCCCAAACTGTACCTTTGAAAAACCCTAAGGAGGCTTACATTTAATAATTTTACCCTTTTGCCAGATAAAGGCAAATGATACATAATACAAGGAGAACAAGACAAAATAGCAGCTTCCAGGAGAAGATACAACTGTTTGGCACAATATTTAATTCAAATTTGTTTTATATGCCAAAACCAATTACAATATTTATTCCATTTCTCCAATTGCCTCCTCGATTTTTGAAAAGCCATAGCTTTATCTCAAGACCCTGAAAATCAAATACCAACATTAGTAGTTCAAATGATAAAAAAATTCAATCCCTAAAACAAAAATAAACCCTTTTTGAGATTTTGGTTCCATCATAGAATTTTAGAATTTTAGCCCTATCATTAAATTTCAAAGATTTTAGACAACTTGGAAATTTCGACAATTTTGGCCTATAAAAAAAAAATCCATTTTAGGAAATTTCCTTTTTTTAGAAAAAATTCCATTTCAAGAAATTTCATTTTTTCAAAAAATTCCATTTAGGAAAATTCCTTTTTCGGGAATATTTTCCATTTGAAAATTTTCATTTCAAGATTTCCTCTTTTGGAAAATTTCAGGAATTTTCATGGGTCTTGAAATTTTTTGAAAATGGAAATTTCAAGGATTTCTTAAGGTTATGAAATTTCTGGATTTTGAATTAGGGGGATTTCTTGAGGTTAAGAAATTTTTGGATTTTGACTTAGGGGGATTTCTCAAGGTCAATAAATTTCTGGATTTTGAATTAGGGGGATTTCTTGAGGTCAGGAAATTTTCAGATTTTGAATTAGGGGACTTTTGTGAGGTTGGGAAATTTCTAGATTTTGAATTAGGGGGATTTCTTGTTCATTGGAAATCCCTAGATTTCTCACCTGATTGAAATCTCTGAAACTCCATAAATTTTGACCTAGAAGGAATTTCCCAAAAATTCAAAAAGCAGTCTAGTCTAAATTTTTATTCTTTATCCATAGGTGCAAGAAAAATTTGCATGACATCCCAAAATTTACTTCAAGGTCCCCAAGATGCTTTAAAACATTTCCTTATTCAAATCAAATCTGAATTTAATCTCAATATAACCTCTAATCATAAAACATCCCAAAAGGAGCAAGACTAGAGATCAACATACGCAAAATGCAGAGATGCAAAAAAAGAAAAAAAAGAGGGGGGTCCCTGCCTTCAACGAGGCGTGTGTGAAAAGGGCACAACAATATCAAAGTTTTAATGCATATGCATTAGGACTAGGTTTTGCAAGTAGTAATGTTGATCACTATGTGTACTACAAATGGGTTGATGGTCATCTTTTGATTATTGTTTTATATGTTGATGATATGCTAATCACTAGAAGTAGTAAGACAATAATTAAGGAGCCAAAGGCTCACTTGTCTAGAAATTTATGTGTGAAGTATTTACGAGCTATTTGATATGAAGATTAATAGAGATGGAGCTAATAGGAAGTTATGGTTGAGCTAGAGGAAATATATTGAAACTATTTTATAGAGACTTGGAATGGATTACAATAAACTTGTAAGTATCCTTTTATTTGTACGTACTAAATTACGATGTTGTATGTCTATGGAGGGATTGGAGGACATGTACAATTTCCCTATGCAAGTATGGGGGGAGGAATTATGTATGAAATAGTTTGAACAGGGCTAGCAATTGCCCAAGAAGTGGCAATTATAAGTAGGTTAATGTCAAATCCTAGGAGATAATATTAGACTCAAGTGAAAAGAGTTTTCAAGTACTTAAAATGAACTTCAAATTACTAATTTGTTATTATGGTACTAATGATGTTGGGAAGGTGTTTAATATATGTGTTTGTTGATTTTTATTGGGTTGTAGATAAGGATAACTAGTAGCAATGTATTTACTTTATTTGGAGAAGTAACGAGTTGATGAAAAATTGACAACATATGCTCTATCCACTATTGAGGTAGATTTTATGGGTACAACACATGTTTGAAGAGAACTAGTGTAGTTACAAACAATTTGTAATGACATAGGTTTTAAGGGATATATAAATTTGAACTATGATAGTCAAAGTGCAATTTGTCTACCTAAAAATCTTCTCTACCATGCTTGAATGCATGATTTACCTTATCGGTTTATACCAAAAACTCATAGTAAATATTATGTGGAAAAATGTTTAAACTTTGATGTGTTATTCACCTATAGAGAGTTCCTAGGAGAGAGAATATTTGGGAATATTTAAAATCATGTTGACAAGTAAAAAATCAAAAGATTATGTTCTAAGAATGCGAAGTTATATGTTACAATAGAGCATGGAAGCATGTTATAGCCTATTATTGCAATGGTAAGAACTACAAGATGATCAATGTAGAATGTGCTACTACACCATGATATGAGTGAGTTACTAGATTATGTATGATAATGCAAGTGCATATGTAGTAGTCTTGGAGTGCATGAAACAACCAAAGACATATATATGTGCTAGAGGGTACTCAAAGGTACCACAAGTGATCGAGAAATCATTTGTCTCTACTAACACAAGGCATGGGTTAATTTTGGATGTAGTGTAGGAAAACATGTTCATGTTTAGGTGTTTGGTCAACAACCTCTAACTAAGTCTTTGTAGGAATAGCTTAGTAGATGCATTAGTTATCTATTTGGCAATGTCATGTATATGTTCTAGAGAGTGCGTAAAGGTATTACAAATGGTTGAGAAATTTGTTTCGACTACCACAAGCATGGTTTGATTTTATAATACTAGTTGCATCAAGTAGTTATAATATGGCACATCACTCTTATGTCACATAATTTGGACAAAAGTAATGGTCTACTATGTAACCTCCCTCTTACATTCTCTTATGTGTATAGATATTCCTACACATCATAATACAAAAAACGTGTCACATGGAGTACCGCCTAAAGTGAGACATACTTTTCCATGATGACACATTAAATAATAAATAAATAAATAAATAAATAAATATTAGGATTTGCAAGGTTCATGACACTTAATTTCAATTTTTTTCTCACTTGTCATATACCTTGCAAGAGCAAAAGAGAAAACCAACTATATGTAAACTATCTACTAGGGGTTGAAAGGTCCATAGCTTCATTGCACCATTTGAACTTCTTTGTGCTCATAGATTTTATCAAAGAATTTGCAATGTTCACCAAAGGATCCACCTTCTCCAACACAAGTCTCCCATCCTCCATGTTATGGATAAAATGATACTATATATCATTGTGCTTCATACTTGCATGAAATGTAGGGTTGTTTGCAAATATAATGGCACTCTTATTATCATAGTCAATCATCATTAATTACCAACTCAACCCAATATCTAAACACAATCTCTAGAACCAAATTTCCAACTTACAAGCATGATTAGCTACCATATACTCTACCTTTGTAGTGGAAAGAAAGTTCATAGCCTATCATTACTCATCGAACTAATTGCACCACTAGACAATATAAACGCATGGCCATTACTAGACCTCCTACTAGTAACATCTATTTAATTTGAGTCTATAAATCCTTGTATATCCATTGCCAAACTATGAGCCTTCCTTGTTGCAAGAGATCCCTGCTATTGAAGTTCTTTTGTTGATGAAGTCTATCTTGATAAAGACATCCCATCAAAGACATGATACCTGAATTCAATACTAATGAAGATACCTTAAATAGAAAATAGAGTAATCTGAAGTACACTATCAATTTTTGAAAACCTTCTTCACTATAGCCCAATGATCCTTTCTAAGATTAGTCATTACTTGGCTCAAGACTCATATTACTTGGGAAATATCTAGCTTGGTGTAGAAATATTGTAAAACAAAGTCAACAAACTTCCACTAACCTAACCCAATTTTTGTTTAGCTCTATCTTGTATAATCTCCACCCCTAAGGTAAACTTAGTAGCCCCTAAATCCCTCAACTCAAACTATAATTAAAGGTAAGATTTCAAATCCATAAACATGTCCTTATTGTTTTTATTTTAGGTAAGGAGCATGTAGCTCATATATTAATATATGTAAAATAAAGTTTACAAACTATAATCTATCTTCAGCAATATTGGAGGCTCTTCATAGCCTGGATATTACAATTTTCTTACAATTAGGCAAAGTTTGAAATTGTAACCCACATGACAACTTTGAAGCGCTACATTCAGACTCCCATGGACAAATTACCATCCCAAAACCCAACTAAACATATTATATGGAAGCACAAAAGATCAGAGCAGATACAATTTTTCCACAAAAACCATCCCAGCCATTCATATGATAAAACAAGCACAAAAACAATGCAGTTATAAGCACTCCTTCATTTGATATGTTTGAACTTTATCACCTTGGCGCTCTTGCATTGCAATGTCTTAATACTGTACAAAGAGAAGCTCCTTCAAATTCGACAAAACAACAGATTGATGATGAAATAAAGCACTTTGCATTGTCTTCATCAATGGTCACTGGAGAAAATAGATCTTCATGATTACGGGTTACTAGCACCCCTTATATATATATGCTTACCAAAATTTCCCACTCTATCCTTATTGTTACCAAAGATCAACATATCATCGACATAAAAAGTGATAATTTAAATAAAATGATTGCCATCCTACTTATAATAAATATAGTGATTCAGTTTGGATTTAATACATCTTAACCTTAAAACATGAGAATTAAAATCCTAGTACCACATTCTAAGAGATTGTTTAAGACCACTAATTTACAAACTAATGACTCCTTATCATTTTCCACATAATATTTTCATTACATCTATAAATATCTTCCTTCGAGTCACCAAGCAAGAAATTTGTTTTCACATCCATTTGTTCAACCTCAAGGTTAAGAACAACAATAGATAAAAGAAATCTAATTGATGTAAGCTTTGAAACTAGAGAAAAAATTTCATCAAAATTTATCCCCTCTAACTACCAACCTTGCTTTATAATTTTCAACTTTGCCACCAAAACTATATTTATTTTTGAAGACTCATTTACAACCAATAGGTTTCCTTCCCTTCAACAACTAAACCAAGTCTGGTGTGTTTTTCTTCACCACTACCATCTCCTCATCCATGACCATCTCCTAGAACTCATTGGCATCCATCTCCATTGCCTCCTTCAAAATTTTGGAATCATGAATGTTAGTAGATAAAGAAAATAAAAATCTAAAATTAGGTGAACTATATGTCTTTGGCTACCTCCTTTGCTAAGTGGACCTCCTCACAAGCTAAAATGGAGATTCTTCCTCTTCTAATCTCTTAAAGCTCTTAGTCATATCCTCATTTGATCCATTTTAAACCTTTGGTCTAGCCTCAAATACCTCCTTGATATTCATTTGTAGTTGAACTATTGACTTCACAATCTCATTTGGTTGTTCAACTATATAGGAAGACCTAATCTCTGTAAAAATCACATTTTGACTACATATTGTCTTGCTTGTCACATGATTGCAAAGCTTGTATCCCTTCATGCCATCACTATAGTTGATAAATATACACTTTACAACTTTGAAGTACAACTCAAACCTCTTCTTCTTAGGAACATGAGCATATTCCTTACAACCAAAAAACTTTAATATACTAGAGTGAGGGCTTCTTGCTCTTTCAAACCTCTTCTAATGTTTTCTCAACAAGGATTGATCTAAGGTATTTGTTAATTAGATAATAAGATACTAATCACTTTCTCAAAAATTTCCAAATCAACTCCATTGAGCACACTCCTAACCCTATCCATCAACATCCTATTCATTCTCTATACAACTCTATTCTATTGAGAAGTGTATGGAGTTGTCTTATGATGTATAATATGATTGTCCTTATAGAATTTAACAAACTATGCTAAGAAATTTCTATCACCATTATTTATTCTCAACACCTTGATCTTCCTTTCCATTTGGTTCTCCATAAGAGTCTTAAACTCTTTGAACTAAATAAAAACCTCAAATTTATGTTTATGAAAGTATATAATACATCAATGAGATCAACACTCCTGCTCCTTTGTGTTAGTTTTATGATCATATTAGAGCACAAAAATTTAATTTAAAATCAACACAATAACACAACAGATACCTTGGGAAAACACTCCACTTGAGGGAGAAAAACCTAGCAACAATATATCACTTATATATTGAATCACAAATGAAGTCTCCTTTACAAATAGGCCGATATTAAAGCCAAGAGAAAGCACCACAATTTGATGCGATCACAACAACACAATGATGCAATTTGCTAATGATAAGACTCGACCTTCTACAAAAACTCAATATGCTCTTCTACAGAATTCGCACTAAGTATGACGACTTATGATGAACAATAATAAATATGAATGAATGATAAACAATGAAACACCATCAAATATATATACAAGATGGAGTGGAGGATGTGACCCTTCAAAGTACCAAGTCGGCCTTCATAGAAGAATATGACCTTTCAAAAATTGTGTCCTTAATGAGCATGATGTTGGCCACAAGTAATGGTGTCTCTTCATAAATGTAAGTCCGCTACACTTAGCAAATATTAAATATATCTTAAATGAAATCGCATCCATAACATACATGATGTCGGCCTCTTAAGATCGCACCTCTTTATGAGATCAAGCCTTCATTAATAAAAGTCGTGCCTTTTCAAAATATTATATTACAATTCAAATAGTCATTTAGGCTATCATTTGAATTGTCTTCAAGGAGACTTGATGCGCCGGAAGTAGCAGCCTGATGCTGCTCTATAACATCAACACTCCCTCTCAGCTAAGGAGGATACTTCCAACTATAAGACATATCACCTCATCGTGATGTCAACCACAATGGCTACACCCATATGTGGAAAAGGAAAGATATCACCTCATCGTGATATCAACCATCATGACTACACTCATGTATGGTAAAGGAAAGATATCACCTCATCGTGATATCAACCATCATGGCTACACCCATGTATGGTATGTACAAGTGCTCATCACTCAACATGATGTTGTCACCTCATCGTGGCATTCACCATGGCTCTCCCAGAGGGTGAAAAAACAAGTACAAGAAAATCATCATGGACTCTCTCATGTGATGTTGTCATGGAGCCACACACATGACATCCACCATGGCTCTCCCAAAGGGTGGATACAAGGGTGTTCACCTCAAATCTCTCTCAAAGAGAAATGCATTAACATGAGCTTACACCTCAAATCTCTCTCAAAGAGAAATGCATTAACAAGGGCTTACACCTCAAATCTCTCTTAAAGAGAAATGCATTAAAGAGGATCACTAATACTGAGACTCCTCAGCTAATGCTTGATTCTCCACCATACCAAGCTTGTCTCGAAAGTACACAAATTTTATCCTGGAGAGAGACTTGGTGAGAATGCCTGTTGTTTGCTCATCAATGCTGATATACCTCAATTGGATCGCCTTCCTCAATACCATATGTCTGATATAGTGGTATTTGATCTCAACATGCTTAGTTCTATCATGAAACACAGGGTTGACAGAAAGCTTTACACAGCTCTGGTTATCACAATGAATGATAGTTGGCTCCATTGATTGTCCAAACAATCTTGCAAGGAGCTTCCGAAGCCACACTGCTTCTCGAGCTACCACACTAGCTGCAATATACTTGGCCTCTGCTGTACTCAGTGCCATAGAAGATTGCTTCCTGCTGCCCCAGGATATCATCGCAGACCCCAAACTGAAACAACATTGAGAGGTGCTCTTTTGATCAGCAACACACCCTGCCCAATCAAAATCAGTATAACCATGCAGCTCCAAGTCCACACCTGAAGAATATATCAAGCCATATCCAACTATGCCACACAAGTATCTCAGGATATGCTTCGCCGCAACTAGATGAATTTTCCTTGGTTCACACATGAACTGACTAAGTGCATTCACTGCATAGCAAATATCCAATCTAGTATTGACTAGATACATCAATAATCCAATCAACTACCTATACATCATGGGATCCACCAGATCTGAACTAGCTCAACCTCTTTCAACTTATGCAAGTTGGTCTCCATAGGCGTAGACATGGATTTGCAATCCATCATACCAAGTCTCTTCAAAATGTCAATAGTGTACTTCCCTTGACTCAGAAAGATCTCATGAGGCTTCTGCAAAACTTCTAAGCCAAGGAAGTAATGCAAGTATCTAAGATCCTTCTTTTCAAATTCAAAAGCTAACTCCTTGCATTTGATAATGAGGTGATCTTCTCCAGTAAGAATTAAATCACATAAATAATCAAGATCAACTAGATTACCATCTTCTTCATGTTCAGTAGGCTCCCTTTGAATCTTCAAGTACTTGCATAAACCTTCTGACCTCTTCGTCCAAGATTGCCTGCCTTCCAAGTTTTCCAATGCACACCTCTAGTACTATAGAGAGTTCAGGATTTGTCCTCCTCGACCTCATCTTAGATCACTCTATTCTGAATAAGTTTGTGGAGCTACCAATATCAAATCCAGAAGACTGTCTTGTGCAATTCAGATCTCAACAGCTGAAGAGGTCCTTTAAGGATTTAGCACCTAGCCTTGCAATACAGTAATCTTCACTTCTTCTCAGTGAGTTACAAAACTCCCTCTTGATCCCTGCTTCAGAGATTGCAAAGAAGACTTCTAGAATAGAACTCCCTCTAGCCACCAACTCAGTCCCATGGCTGCAAGTTGTGACTTCACGCTTGATCATTTCTTTGGTTGGCATGACTTCCCCACAAGATGCCTCAAGCTTTTCATTACTAGGCAATCTCTTATCACTTTCTTGCTCCTATATCTTTCCTGGAAGCATTATAGAGATAGATTACTAACAGTTTATAACTATCCAAAGAAATATCAAGGCTAGAATCATACAAGGTTTGCTATCTCAAGTTATAGCATGAATACATAAGAATTTATGAACAATATTAAAAAACATGAATAAATGAATCAACCTATAAGTGAAATATATCAAAAGATCAGAATGAAGGGATAAAGAACTTATCTTTTATTGAATTTTGATATAACTCTATCTTCCATCTTTTACTCTTCTCAAGAATGCTAAACTCAACACAACAAAAGCCAGTCTACCCAACTACAAATTTCTTGAATGCATTAAGCAATTAGCATGTAGAACCAACCCTCTCCAAGAGTCAAGGCTCTAACACAGTTCATGCATTAGAGAATGATATTGATGTGACCAACTTATCATGATCGAAATTGCAGTTCTCTTTTTTATTTCAGTCACACTCATAAATCTTCACAACTAGCATGGAAAATAACTTGCAAATAATAATTTGAATCTTCAAAGGATCTTATGCCAGTGAACATAGTTCAAGAGAAACCATGATCTCTCTTTAATAATTACACATGATCCAAGTGAATGATATAGCTGAAATTCAGCCTAGAAAGGTGATTTCAAACAAAACAAAGAATACTTATCTCTTTAAATATTCTGATGGATGCAATTACTGGACACAGTAAGATACACTGCTCTTGTACTCAAATTAGTCCACAACCTTCACGGCTTGATCACAAGCCCCTGGCAAGGTTAAATTTGAACATGGTCTTTGATCGTTCAAATTTACGATGCACTATGTTTCTTGCTGCAACCCTCTAGATTATGAAACAGATGCAACACGCTTACTAGCAACACACGATGAATGAAGGTGACACCAAATAATCTCGTCCACTGGATCACAATTCAAGAGAAAACATGATCTTTACTACACACATGATAAAAAAACCGTTATCAGATCTGCACAACTCAACAGACTGAGTTTCACATAAAAAATGTAAACAACAACAAAAAACAAAAAGAATACTTATCTCTTTGATGTAATAAAAGCTTCTTTTATGCACAACCAACACCAAATGGCAGCATACACTCAACAATTATATGCTCAACACAAATATCCATAGCCAACATATTGGTGACAATATTTCTCCTCTTTAATCTTCTTGTGTTGTACTAGCAAGAGATTCACTCAATATCCTTGGTGCCTTCCAAGCACATGATAAAATATTGCACTCGAATCTGTTGCCTCCGATTACCTTACAAACATTCACAGCTCCAAGGGATGCTGATACCAAAGAAGTACAGGCCATACCTTACACGGATAATTATTTTTGTAGGCAGCCCCCACAGTGTGCCCAAACATACATTTCTTCGGCCCTTGAATGCTTATGCAACCATAGATCGCACTCCTTGAGACATGTGCATGTGAGATGAATGCCACGCAACCTCAACTCTCAATCGATCTTCAAGATCACTGGAACAACTGCTCACACAAATCTGATCAAGATCTTCCTTATACCCGCTCTGATACCATGTTAGGTTTATGATCAGATTAGAGCACAAAAATTTAATTTAAAGTCAACACAATAACACAGCAGATACCTTGAGAAAACCCTCCACTTGAGGGAGAAAAACCCAACAACAATATATCACTTATATATTGAATCACAAATGAAGTCTCCTTTACAAATAGGCCGATATTAAAGCCAAGAGAAAGCACCACAGTCTGATGCAATCACAACAACACAATGATGCAATTTGTTGATGATAAGACTCAACCTTCTACAGAAACTCAATCTGCTCTTCTATAGAATTCACACTAAGTATGACGACTTATGATGAACAATAATGAATATGAATAAATGATAAACAATGAAACACCATCGAATATATATACAAGATGGAGTGGAGGATGTGACCCTTCAAAGTACCAAGTCGGCCTTCATAGAAGAATATGACCTTTCAAAAATCACATCCTTAATGAGCATGATGTCAGCCACAAGTAATGGTGTCTCTTCATAAATGTAAGTCGGCTACACTTAGCAAATATTAAATATCTCTTAAATGAAATTGCATCCATAACATACATGATGTCGGCCTCTTAAGATCATGCCTCTTTATGAGATCGAGCCTTCATGAATAAAAGTTGTGCCTTTTCAAAATATTATATTACAATTCAAATAGTCGTTTAGGATATCATCTGAATTGTCTTCAAGGAGACTTGATGCGTTGGAAGTAGCAGCCCGACGCTGCTCTATAACATCAACACTTTGGAGGAAAACTAGCAACATAACCCCGCAAAAAAATTCATGCATCTTCTATCCCATGCCTCAATATATAGACTTCAGGAGGCCTAAAAAAGTAGTAGAAAACAATACCATGGGCCCAAACAGGGTCCCAACATACTATGGTGTTACTTCTCATGACCTTCACATGTGTGGGGCCATCCTAGAATAGAAAATAATTCTTACACAAGCATGTTTGACTTCAACCACTCAAGTTGGCAATGTAACTCCCAAGCACTCCCCCATGAAACACTAACTATATCTTATACCCACTAATAATGAAAGATGTTCTTACAAGTCCACCATGTAACTCATCAATGTCTCATTGCAACAATATTTTCAAGTCCTTGAAGAATAATTACATATATCCTCTCACATGGCCATCCTATTTTTCCCATTCCATGATTCTTAGAGATGCATACATAATTAATATATACAAGCAATAAGTTACATTGACCCTTAGGATATGCAAGGTAAATAACACATAATCCCAATAACATAAAATATATAAAGCAATCAAAAACCACAAACCAAAAGTGGTTTTAGAGTACCATAGGCCAATTTCCAAGGGTTAAACATGGCACCTAAATCTAGGACCCAAAATCTAGTCCCTTGTCCATGATGGTCAACATGCAAACAATAGTATATTACTAAATCATATCATAAAAATAACATCCACTAAACTTAGACACTTCACTTTGGACTCATTATCTCACCTAAAAGACGCTCTATGATTTTCCATTCGTATGCATCATAAGTTGGTCAAAAATCATAGCTCAATACATAACCTCCCTTTTACATTCTCTTATATATGTCATATAATCTCTTACATTTTACAAAGCCATATATTCCCATGCACACATTAAATTAGTTGTCTTATACACATCATAATACAACAAACATGCAACATGGAGTTCTACCTCAAGTGGGATGCACTTTTCCATGAGGAGGCCGTAATTAATAATTGTTAAGTAAATTGAACATTAGCATTTGGGAGTGCATGACACCTAGTCCCAACAATAATTTAGTTATGATCATTCATTGCATGATGGACTTTCAAAAAACTATGAAGACATATGACATTTATGTGGCCCCACCCACTCTTTGTGTGTTGCCAATAGTCTACATCTACTTAATGACATAATTCAATTGAGACATGCATTGGAGAAACTTAGGTTAGTGTTTGGGACATCTCTAAATAACATATGAGTCATGCCTTGTCTAAGTATAGTTGTATTCTACCAAATTGAATTGTGCTTCCATGTTTAAGAGAATTATGTCTACATGGTAGATAGGTGCTCATAGTTATATTATGGTAGCTAGTCTAAATGAATATGTGATGACAATTGTGTCATGCCACTTGTCTTAAATCATAGCTAAAGGATCATGTTGTTTGATAGTACCATACACTAGATATCTCTTTCTTCCTATTTAATACTCATCTATGAACTTCTTGTGAAGGGAAGGGTTCCGACTATTTTGGTAGTGTACAAGGGAACTTGTACAACCATATGATTGTAGCAAAAGTGTATGCATGATTTTCTCCTTCCCTTTTTCATATTTATAGACATCAATATTGTGTATGGTATATTCATCTTAATTTTTGAGGTATATTTCATATATTTCGCTTGATGAGCATTTTATTATGACTATTGTTGTTAGTTGAGTATGATAAATAGATTCTTAACATGCAAGTTCCAAGCATGTGTATCCGTGATGATGTTGAAAAACTAACAAATGCATGGAATAGTTAATGGTGTAATGTAATTGCTAAACAAAAATTATTATATGTTGTATTGTACTAGATTAGAAAATTGCTTCATGATGTGCTATTCTTGTCTTATGTAACAATTTTTTTGATAAACATCATTTTGTACTCCCTATTTTTTTCTTTTACAAGCTAAGATGTAAGTGAGAATTGCTATTGTATGAGAAACAAAGATAGATTTCATGTACCATTCGTGATGATTTAACGTGAAATATGTGTAGTCAACTTATGGCTAGCATATCCCTTAATTAAGTCATATGATTATTTATTTAATCTCATATAGGTAGTTAAGTCAATCTAGGTGACACCCTTGACACAAATATGGTATATATAGGAGGGAGTGGTTAGTTTATTAATATCATATCATGCTTTTATTTTAAAAAATTGAAGGTTGCCCCCTCAAAGTGGCTTATTATTCTCAAATATTATCAAGTTCTTGTATATTTTCAATAATATTTTTCTATTGTGCAAGTTATTTCATTACAACTGGTATTAAAGCTAAATGAAGAGGTAATAATCATCTTGGATCCAAAGTTAAATATCCAAACACACATAAAGAAGTTAGGACTAGGATAATCACAAACTAACTCATTCAATAGAAGAATTTTCCTATCAAAAATGTCGCATGGGCCGTTGAAAATTTTGTGCAAAAGCATCCATAGTTGATCAACATCCAAGACAATGCTTGTGTGAAGCAGGATCCTTCGACACCCTTAACCTATAATGTGTATGGGAATATGCATAGTTAACTTGTGGCTAACACAACCCTTAATTAAGTCATATATCCATTTATTTCAGTGTTCCACGGGGACGCGTCCCCCCCGAAAAACCACGCGCACCCGAGACGGGGACGTTTCCGAGATGGGGAGACGCTTGGGAAACGTCCCTCCGTCGTCCCCAAGTACCCCCGCCGTCTCCTCCTGAAGGGAGACGTTTCCCTACAGTTTCTGGTAGGGAGACGCCATGGAAACGCCATGGAAACTCAGAAACGTCTCTTCAAAAACGAATTTATTGTGTTAAAAATTTTAAAAAGTAAAAAACATAGTTTATATTTTATAACCTAAGTTTTATACTTTTATTTGATGAATTTTTTGTTTTGAGTCTTCATCGTGCGACTGAGCTTGGAGATTTGCGTTTGGAGTTTGGAGGTCAAATTTTACAGTGGCAGGGTTTTTCGACTGGTGCATTCGACTCCGGAGTTGAGGTATTTCATTTTTCTAAGTTTTATTTTGCTGGTTTTTTCTCCACCCTTCGTTTTGGCTCACGACTTCGTGTATGCAAAATGTGGAAGCATTGCAACGGGGCCACGCGGTTTTTGTGAGGCGTCACAGAGATGTCCGCTCATGGAATGCAATGGTCGCGGGGTTTGCAAAAGCCGCGCGCGTCTTCTGCAAACCCCGCAACCATTGCATTCCATGAGCAGACATCTCTATGGCGCCTCCAGACAAAAACGACGCCAGGCTTCCACATTGTGCCCAGCACTGCATTGCCAGTGCTTCCACATTTTGCATACACAGAAAAAATTGAATAAAATAAAATTATTATTATTAATTTTAATTTTTAAATGGAATGCAATGATTGCAGGATATGTAGTTGCTTTTGCACTGCAACAACAACTGCATATCCTGCAATCATTGCATTCCACTGTCAAAAAGTTCACGTCTCGTTTATGCTTCCACATTTTGGCATTTTGCATACATGTCTACAGGGCAGTTGCAACTACAACATCTGACAAAATTCCTCTCTAGTCTATACTCAGATACTATCACACTGTCAAAAAGTTCACAACTTCACACTCACAAGCATTGCATATCCTGAAGGCTGAAAGTATCTAAAGCCTCTTTAGCAAATCCATTTTGTGCATATCCTCCAATCATTGCATTCCATTAGATGACATCTCTTTGAGGCACACTGTCAATTTAAAATTTAAAACTTAAAAACTTAAAAGTTAAAACTTTGAAATGGAAACATCATATTGTTTTTTTATTTTCATGATTTCATCTTTTGCAATAAATTATAGAGGTCTGATTTTGTTTTTAAATCTTTTTTGCAGCCTCATTTGACATTATCATAATGAGTTCAATCAATAGAAGTGGCGATGAGGTTGAGGGTGAGGAGGTTGAAGCAGAAATTGGAAGTGGAAGTGGAAGTGAAAATGAATCTGATGATTCAGAATTTTCAAATAGAACTAGACGAGGGTGAACATGACTCAAATACTCAGACTCAAGCTGAAGCAGGTTCTATTGAGAGTAGAAAAGTCAAAGATAAATGCCCTTCAAGAATCCTCCAAAGATATGCCAAGGGCCCCTTTGATCCAAAATCACCATTAAAACAATTTGCAACTAAGATGCCGAAACAGCCTGGTCACGTGGGGGCACTAGAAAGTGGGTGTGCCACCTTTGTCATCTTGACTGGTTTGGGAGCATTACTAGAACTAATGCTCACTTTCTTCTTATTCGAGGCAAAGGTGTAGATGTTTGTAAGAAGGTGGAAAACAATGTAAAGTATAAAGCTGAAATTTTAAAATTATGGGGTTCGAATGAGGAAGCAACACCTATGCAGCTACATTGGCACATAGGAGTAAGGCTGATCAGATTGCAGCAGTTTCTACTTCTACTTTGCAGAGTCAAAGGCCACCAAATCCATTCAGTTCATGTGTAGGAGAGCCTAAGGGGAAACGTAAAGTGGCATCTTCAAGTTCACAACCATTGGCAGATTTATTCAATGCACAAGCAAAGGATGAGGCAGATGATGCTATTGGCAAATTCTTCTTTGCCAATGGCATTCCATTCCATGTGGCTCGCTCTCCTTATTACAAGGAAGCTATGTCAAAGGTAATAAGGGCAAGACCATCATACGTGCCACCAGGGGAAACTAAATTGAGGACAACAATCTTGGATCAAAACTATTCCAAGATTAATATTTTGATGGAGAAGATGAAGAGAACCTAGGTCTCAAGTGGATGCAGCATAGTCATGGATGGGTGGTCGGACATTAGGCATCGTCCACTCATCAACATCATGGTCACATCTACAGTGGGCCCTTATTTCCTTAGGGCTATTGATTGTTCAGGGCATAGCAAGGATGCTCATTATCAATTCCAGATTCTCAAGGATGCCATAGAGGAGATTGGGCCACAGAATGTGGTGCAGGTAGTGACAGATGCGGCCCATGTGTGTAGAGCTGCAGGGAAGTTGGTTGAGGCAGCCTATAGACACATTTGGTGGACTCTTTGATGTGTGCATGCTATGAATAATGCACTTAAGGACATGGGTAAAATCAGCTAGATCAAATCAATTGTGAGTGATGCTAGAGATGTGCAGATGTTTATCTGCAACCACCATACTTCACATGCACTTTTCAGAACCTTCTCCAAGAAGGAATTCCTGAAACCTATAGAGACTCGGTATGCATCATACTTTATTCTCTTGGAGAGGATGCTTGAGTTGCAAGAGCCATTGCAAGTAATGGTAATGACAGCAGAGTGGAACCGATGGCCTGAGTCGAAGACACAGCAGGGGTTGAGGGTTAAGGAGGTGGTGAAGAATGATGTCTTTTGGGTGATGCCGCATATATTGTCTCCATCATTGATCCAGTCTTCAAAGTTATTAGATTTGGGGACTCTAATGCACCTTCCCTTGGAGAGGTATACGAGTGCATTGATTCCATGTTTGATCAAATGAAGGCTAAAGTGCGAGAGAAGGACCCCACAATGCAATTCTACACCGAGCACATTTATCCAATCATTGAGTGTAGATGGGAGAAGCTCAACACTCCCTTACATATTTTATTGCCTAAGTGCATTGGAAACCCAAGTGGTAGTGTGCCACGCCCCAAAGCAGTAATAAATAATTCTATAGAGGATACCAGGTGAAGGAAGGGTCTATGGCTGCCATTGATGTGGAAGACCCTAGAGGCCAGCTTGTTTCTGCACTCTAGAGTGGACAAAATTTGCCACTCTTTGGGGATATTTAGAGGCGGCCAAGGTAGATTTGGAGACTATGTCAGAGGAGGACCCCAAGTTGTGGTGGACTATGCATGGGCCTAGATCTTTGATTACTACTCTAGCCATTCGTTTGTTGTCCTAGGTTTCTAGTTCTTCTGCTGCTGAGAGGAACTGGTCCACTTATAGCTTCATCCACTCTGTTAAGAGGAACAGGCTTACTTCTAGGAGGGCAGAGAAGCTTGTGGCTGTACATAGTGCCTTACGTCTAGTTGACCACAACACAACTACATACAAGGAGAGTCCAGTAGCCAGATGGGATGTAGAGCCAGAAGAGCCATCACAGATAGATGATGATCCTACAGAGACATCGCTGGTTGGTATTGGTTTAGATGAGCTTCAGCATGCGGAGTCTAGCAGTTCTAGTGATGAGGAGATTGGCATGGAGCTTGGAGATGATTAAATCATTAGCGGCATCAGGCCATTAGCCTGGAGCCATTTACTATTAGTATTTACTATTTTCAATATTTTGTTACTTGTACTCTATTTTTGAAGTTTGAAGTTTGAACATTGATAATACAGTGATACTTGATTGTAATTATCAAATTATGATTCATGAATCATGATTATGAAACTGAAATTATGAAACATATAGTTCTTGTTGCATTTTCCAATGTCAATGAAATATTGAAATGATATATTATTGCAATGTGTTATTGTGTTCAGAGTTTAGACTGAATTAAATTATTAATCTTTTAAGTTTTAATTTTCAAGTACTATATGTATTTTAGCGCCACCCCCCCGTCGTCCCCCTCACGTCCCCCAATTTAGGCCCCCCGTCTCCCATCCCGGAAACACATCCCCCGCCGTCCCCCCGTCCCCGTCCCCGAAACTCTGTGGAACATTGATTTATTTAGTCTTACACAGGCAGTTAAGTCAGTTTGAATGGCATCCATGGCATAAATATGATATATATAGAAAATAGTGATTAATTTATCAACATCATATTGTAAGATCTGTTTTATTAAATATTTTTGGAGATTTGTTCACATCAAAAAAATTAGAGCACATCTTTAGGCTTTAGTTGCACATTCATCCATGAATTACAATGGCTGGATTCACTGCATAGAAAATGCCTAATAGATATCACGTTGCAGCCACCGTTAGACCTGCTTTTCCAGTTCTGAGAATCCTAAATCTTGTGCACGTTATTTAAAACTAATATCATGTTAGGATAAGGCTTCACATTATCCAAACAAATTAAATGGTCTCTTTACTGTCATCCTGTTCAATTTTTCCAATCTCATCAATACGCACACAATTAGAGGAACAATTAATGTAGCATTTGATGCCTCAGAGACATTCTGGATTTTTCTTATTAAAGGTTGTCACAATGTAGCCAAAGACAATATGAATGAGATTTAGATTCTATAAAAATTGCGGTTCATTGAGATAGACAAGAATCGGGACCTTTATACAAAATATTCTTAAGCCATGCTTTAAGTTTTTAATTTAAACTATAACTTAAACTCCCAAGTTATTATCCCCCTATACAAATTAACAAACACTATCATTGATTAATATTACAACGATTGTCATCAAATAAGATGTACTCGAAAGTATCATTGATTAATATTATATCTCGTAAAATTTTCGAATCCTGTTATTATACTAATTTCCTTGGAACTCAGTGGTCCCTATGGGAAATTTTGCATCTTCCAAACAGAGTTGTTAAAGAATTATGACTTCTTTTATCTTTGACGAGAATATGTGAAAATCACATACAGCGTAAAAAAATTGATGAAGAGGATTTTCACCTAACAATATATTGCATTTAGTGAGTTCACAAAGTGTCGTAATTTTTCACAATATCCCCTATGACTTGCATCTAGGGGTGCTCCTTAAGCTGTTGAATGTATAGAAACTGGTCGTGTGTTCTTCCAAAGCCACTCACGAACATGTCCCTGAACGAGAGGTGAAACCTGAATAAAAGTATTGCTGTTAAAATTCTGAATATAAATAGGATTATACAGTAACGAAAATAATGGATTTTCAGTTGATAGATTCTTCTGGTTATGAAAAATCAAAGCAAATTTTAATATTTTGAGATAAAAAATACATATATTATTTGAGACTGCATTTAGAAATGAAGCAATCTCAAATAATCTCATGGACTATGCGAACATCATTTTGATTAATAATATAAATGCGATGAAAACAATTCACTGTAAGAAAATTACTCCTACCCACGCTCTTATTAACTTGCGAATTTTGACCACAAGGATGAGTTGCTATTAGAAACTAAGAAGACATTTGAGAGCATGTATTATTCCTGTTATGGAACTTGGTTGGAATTGAAAAACCGAGGAAACGAACCACCGTAGCTCGAACAAATGAAATACTAAGACATGGAAAAATGGCCTTCAGATAGTGAATTATATCATAGATTTTGATCATGCAGTGCAGTGGAGGGGATTTCATGAGACATTTCAATTATGTAAAGCAATTCCCAAGGAGAGTAGCAAGTTGCCAATGCCATTTATTGTTATGTAGAGCCTGAAACAAATTAGAGATGCCAAAGGAGTGATTTGCAGCAGCTGGAAAATTCTTGTAATGGTTTGATATATAGAAAGAGGGAAACTCAATATAACAGTTGCTCAAGGATCCATAATTTCCTCAATTTACATGTAGAAACTATCAAACTACTAAAACTAACTACTATTCTACTTCAATTATTCAAATGACAGTCAAGAGGATAGAATGTTATGCAGCAGAAATTAAAAATGCGGGAAGAGATTCAGCACAAAACACAAAATGTTTAGCCTGGAAAGCCCTGGGATGGGGAAAATCGGTGTTGCCAAGAAAAAGGTACTGGTAGCAGCACACAAAAAAATTTAAATAAGAGATGGGTTCTTGGAAATGCCAAAAAAATTATATAATTTGCTATTATTTTAAATATTAAAAAACTTTAAGCTGTGAAATATAAAAAATTAAATAATTTGCTAAAAAAATTAAAATGTAAAATATAAAAAATAAATATTAAAATTTAGAAAATAAACAAATAAATTATATATATTAAATTTTAATTTAAAATGTCTTGATTAAGGTAAATGCTTTTGATTGAATTGGAAATGGGTTTTGGAAGGACCCCAAAACCTTTTACATGAAGAACAAGGAACAAGGAGCAACACGCAACAAAGAAATGGGTCAAATAGACCCCAACCAACAAGCTACACAGGGGACAGCAAGGAACAGCAAATGCTTTTGACTGGAGCAAGGAACCAGGGGCTGGTTTTGGACAAAAAACCTAAACCAACAACAAAGCCTACTAGACAGTCAAGGCAGTTTTGAAACCAAACTTCACCAAAGGCCTTAGAAGAGGGGTAGGATAGGAATGGAATGTCCTACCATTGTTCGAAAGAGAAATCTTGACCGAAGGACTCTATCACAGCTTTTAGTTTTCTTTTAACTTTGCATGAACCACCAATCTTACCAATGTGGTCTCTCCTAGTAGTTCCAACACCTTCCCTTTATAATGAGGCCGAGGACATTCCTCATGAGACATGATAACCTCACTGGAGTGCACAATTTCATGAATACCCTGGCATAAGAAGAAGAAATGCCCAACATTGTGGATGTGGCACAGCCGAAAGGTCTCATGGTAAAGTTCTTGCTCCCAAACACTCAACTTGGAGCACAACTTAAAACTGTTGGGCAACTCTGAACCAATTTCAACATAGACACAATATCTAGCAAAAAGAAATTTGTAACACCGTCAATGGTAATAAATTGACCAATAGCATCAGTAATACCATGAATGATACTTTCATCCTAGAACTCCAAAGGGAGCTTGGTGAGACGAACCCAGATAGGAACCATGCTAATCTTGGTAGCATCTAAACCAACATAGCATCTTTTTAAATTCATCCTAGAACTCCAAAGGGAGCTTGGTGAGACGAACCCAGATAGGAACCATGTTAATCTTGGTAGCATCTTTTTAAATGAAGAAATGCCTTACCTAGAAACTAGGGACCTCTTTGAAGAACTTTGGTGCAGTCCTCAATGGACTGGAAGGTGAATAAGAGGAATTCGTTCATCGAGGCTGTCACACGAATAAGACCTGGAGCAGGCCAACATTTGGACACCCAGCTGCAAATAAACTCAATGTTTGGTCTATGACCAAAGAACCTCCCAATAAGAGCAAAATGCAAGCCTACAGAAGCTCTTTCCACCCACACATCAAGGATAGTAAGAACAGAAGCATCCCCAACACAACACTCTTGCAATGCACTCGGGGGAGAAGAAGGTTCACGAGGGTTATCACCTGTAGCTGCAACCATAACCCTCTGCACAACAACAAGGCTCCCAATTGAGTGAACACCATGTTGTCAACCTGAGCAACCTCGAGGGGAAGGGACCCCTTACAGAGAACAGCAATAGAACTAGATGAAGGCATATTAGCCACCACCCTCAAATCCAAAGCCAACACTCTGCCAAGAAGTGAGAGATCAGAGTCCTGCACAACCCCTTCATAGCATTCCTGCAAACCCTTATCACTCCCAAGAAGAGAACTTGACTCCACCTTAACCGGACACTCACAATCCCCAATAGACGACAAAGCAATCTCTTCAGTCTAAGGCGAAATCAAGACCACCATCAAGGGAAGAAACCCCTTTTGGAGACCAAGATCAACACCAAAAAAAGAAGAGGACATGGGAGGAAGAGTAGTAGGGGAAAGAAAACCCCTATGCAACCCCAAAGCAAAGTCGCCCTCAGAAATACACTTCTCAAGAGCCTCCTTGGGTGCATCAAACTCATACTTGCTTGAAATGGCCTCCCAATGCATCTGCACGAGACACTGCACCTCCAACCATAACACCCACAAGCTTTTGTCCTCCTCTGAGTCCTAGCTGCAAAGCCAGTCCTCAACAACACCATCATTGAAAGCGCCCCTGACTTCATCCTCGTCGCCATCGGAAACGCTACTGTCGTCATCTCCATCATTGTCTTTGACTCTCTCCATCCTCAATGCCATCGCCAGAAAGATTGACAGCCCTCCTGCTCCCGCTCAATGCCATCGCTATTAGCTATTCATTATAACCTATAAATAAGTTCCTTGGACATAAGACATTCTCAATGCATTATAGTGGAAGCTAAGTTTATGTTGCAGAAACTGTTGTTCAGTTGATTTACCTATGTTTATAATTCCTTTAAGTAAATTGAAATTGAACAACTTTGTCAAGCTTTGTATTGATTTTGATTATTCACTAAGTAGTAGCTTTACATACCATAGATAACACAAAGGCTCAAAGCATGCAGACAGAGGAGTTAAAGCAATTAGAAGTCTCTGTTTTCAACTTCTCAAGTGTTTGGACTTACCTCCAAGGATCTCTTTCAAGTTTTGGGCTATATTACCCCTTGTATGTAATAGAGGGGGGTTCTTTTCATGCTATAATTTTCATTTATTAATTCCTTATTTTAGGTAAGGTTTGCTTAAATTCCTTTTGTTGTGTTATTGCTCTATACATTGTACACTTCAAGTCCACTCACCTGTCTTGATCATTGGTGGATATCAGTACAAACTGTTTCCTTCTTCATTTAATAAGTACTATGAAGTATGAACTATTTATCCCAAGGAAAAATAATCTTATAATTTTTGTAGTTAATTAAGAAACCAAATAGAAAACCAAAGCATCTATATTTCATTAAAGATGAAACACTGTAACAGACTATCAATGCTGTTGATGCT
>VDFB02004190.1:0-19355 GCA_007258455.2 Sequoia sempervirens | reverse complement strand
TGGGCTCATGTGTTGTAGAGATCGTCGAGAGCTTTCCAATGATATGCAATAATATCAAATTAGACATCAAGATCAAAAGTCATGGCCCCATGAAGTTGGTCCTCTAAAAAGTGAATTTCTTAAACATTTCTTCCTAGGCTAGAAATCAAATGGCGAGACTTATGGTACCAAAACAAAAGGGAAAAATTTGTAATTTCTAAAACATTCTAGGGTGGTTATTAGGGAAAATAAAAAGGGTTAAGCGGGGGTTATAGAAGGTGGCCCTAATGGTGTAGATTATGGCTCCAAATAGTATATTTTCTTTTCTGAGTTGATTTTGTTGTAATGAATCAAGCACATGAGGCTATAGCATGTAAGCTTTGAATCTATAATTTCACATTTTAAAAATAATTGAAAGTGAGTCATTTTTTTGTCTTGCATTCTCTATGTTGGTATTTGTTGTGATTTATGTGGGTTTTTGGTGGCGTAGCCCTCATCATAGGACCTCTAACGTAATATAAAATCAATTTTTTTTAGCAAAAATAATTTATATAAGATATAGAATTTGCATTGTCTCAAAGATAATAGAAAACAATGACACACAAAACAAATAAAATAGTCAAACCAATTGCCATACTACATAGTATCAAGGTCCTTGAGATATCTAATAGCCTCTAGCTCATCCATACTTAATTTTATCTTCTCCAAAATGAAGGTAGTATCCATTTTTTATGTTTGCATTTTTAATTGATCTAGAATAGTTTTTTCTTTGTGTATTCTATGAGGCATAGAAAGCTAAATCTATTTCTTGATCCTTTCAATTTATGAGTGGAAAACCATCATATTATTGGTAGAGCTTATCATAACCTATTTATTGTAAGATAGAATGGAAGGGAGAAAAGTAACAATGGTGTCCTCATTACTAATAGTAGTAGTCATGTTAGAATCCATCTTATCAATATTATCTTTTAGAACCCATTATGGAAACTTGATCTTAGAGACCATCTAGTATAGAAAAATTAAGAAACACACCTTTAAGTGTTGATACCTTCTTCTAAGAAATAAAAGGAAGGACCAAAAGGAGAATTTATACAATATGAATGAGAGTCAATGGGGAGCATTTTCTCTTCTTCAAGTTATTCTTCAGAACAACATGATTACTAGTGTGACCAATAGTATGGCCTATGAGAGTAAACAATCTTGGGGAATGAAAATTTCACATGAATTTATGGGTAACCATGGTGGAGGTATCAATATTTTTGAATTGGGTGGTCTCCAACTAAATAGGAATAATAATATTATTTTTTTTGGAATTGAGGCTTCAACTTCATCTTAATAACTAATGCATGGGTCTTTTGGAAAAGATTTTTTTAGTTATCTTCCAAATAATATGTAATATCTAATAAGTTTTTTTTGAGTAGTTAGAACTTGTGGATCATAAGATGAGGGATGGATGCTTTGATTTTCAAGTAGAATGAAGGGAGTGATTGGGAACAATCAAGCTGTGGATCTTATTCATAAGTGTATTATTCATAAATTTAGGGGAGACAAGGGAAATATCAAGGTATTTCCTTTCAAGAGTAGAACACATACCTCAATCGAATTAGTAGGGGAAGGAGTCAAAGTGTCCAAAATATTTTGACTAATAGGCATAATCATAGTGGTGTAGGTGAAATACATGAGTTGAAAGAGTAGAGTAAAAAAATTAGACCTTGATGAAATGTGAATGTAGGCCTCATTAATAAGAATTTCCACCATCAACTATTGTAGGGACTTAAGAAGAAAATGGAGGAAACTACAAAGAAAACCATGTTAAAAACTACCTAAAAGAACAAAATGGTATGAGATAATACAACCATACCTTGTCTCAAGGGTGAAGTATTTGATGAAATAAATACTCACTTTCTCTCATGGCTTAGAAAGGTCAATAATTCTATAGCCATTTTGGAACCCTTACACCTTCACTTCTCCCTAGAGAAAATTATTCATCATCATTTTACATTATATTTTCCAACCAATTTAAATTCAAATTTACCAACCTTCCTCTCTTTCTAATATTTGGTGAATTGTACTTAAAGGGTAGGGTCATGACCCATAATATTTTCTGACTATAATCACCCTATAGTTGAAAAATTCTTCCAAACTTTCTCATTACTTTTAAGGATTTCATACAACACAAACTCCACATAGATCCATTCTTCTCACATACTATTCACCAAGGGGTAGCAAGGGAAATTGTAATCCAAAGAAATATGCATAGTAGATTGAGGCTCAAATTCCAGTTTGATGCTAAAATATATTTGAGCAAAAATATAGGCACAAAATGCACCACTAGATGCAAAAGTGAGAGAATTCCCCATGTGGTGATAAATTCTTGATATTATACATATTTTCAAGCTAAATTTCCTAACTCCACACAAAATTTGTTGTATAGTCAGCCAAGTAGGCATGAAATAAATATGAGAATTTATTATAGACATGAAGGATGACATGACACTAGCCAAACACCTATGGAAATATAAGAATCATAGCACCAAGTTTAATATCTCCACCTTAGTGGTTTTGGGAATAATTATAAATTAAAATATTTTTTATTTTTAGGAATATTGGAGTAGAGTTTCTAAATCCTATAACTAATAAGAGTTATTCCCAGATTAGTCAATGAGTAAGCCATTTTATGACCTTCTATGAATGTATTCCTAATATTCAACCTTCAGAACTTTGTATCATTTTTTGGCATCATTATTATAGGTACAAAAATTTAATTTCAAATAAAGATCAATCACTTTTTTTTAGCCTACTTACAATTGTGAGTAGCTAATTCAATTTTTTTTAGCTTTTTTTCAAAACCAATAGTGCTAAAGTAGAAAATATGTTATCTTCTTTATTCTTTGTAATTCCTCTAGAGCTTAACTTACCAAGATTGTCTTTGGATGTGCCATAAAATTTGTTTTAGCCATTGTGACAAAGGATAAATCTAGGAAATAGCCTTCCTAAGATATTTAAATAACATAGTAAATATATTATTTAATTAAAATTTAAATATCAAAATAATATAATTAAGAAAATAGAGGAAAATGTTATATATATATATATATATATATATATATATATATATATATATATATATATATATATATATATATATATATATATATATATATTCTAACTCTCTAAACATTTCTTCAAGAATATTGAAGTGATTTATTGAATACTTCAATGGTATATGGATGATCTTAGTATTAGTAAAACAATACCATTATATTATTAAATCAAGTTAGATTGAATTGAATATTTGCGATGAAAACAATTGAAAGGGGGAATTTATAGATTTTTGAAGATTGGATTGATAGTTTAGATTTCATCAAAGCTTAGGAGTTAATGGTAGATATTGTGGATTTAGCTCAAAGAAGTGGATCAATTAAATAAAATTGGTGAGGAAAATTCACTAATGGAGCTAACTTACTAGAAGATGATTATAATTTTATTTTTTTAATATTATTGAGAAAGTTACTAATTTTGTATATTGTTAATTTATTTAAAAGATTTTTTGATGAGGAAGTACCTAAATTCATGGAGTTAATTTTAGAGGAGATAACATGATAAAATTTCTTAATTTATTAAATGGATAATTAGCTCATATTAATTGAATAATAAATAATTATTTAATTAACTGATACTAATTATAATTAATGATATTGATAAATAATAATGTTTTATGATAATACTGGTAATTAATATTTAATGAAAATTATTTAAGATTAAAATAATAAGGGTTAATAAATAATAAGAGGATAATAATTGATAATTGAACTTTTATTTTTATTTTCATTTTTTATTACATTTCTCCCCTCTTTGGTACGATGTTCATGTTAACATAAATATATTATTACATCGTTTCCTTTATTAGCAAGTGGGTATATAGTTACCTATCAATTTAACTATTTTTTTAACCACCCACTCTTCCTTTCTTGTTTAAATGCTCCTATTGTTCATTGAATGAATCATTGAATTATCAAGCTCTTCGTTTGGTATCAAAGCATTGGGAAAGCGACATATTTGACTTAGATTTTGTTAAAATAAACACTAATTTCTCCCTCTAGAAGATTCTAGAAATCTAATTTTTGCTTATCCACAAAAAATCTATTTTTTGTCTTATCCACACAAAATCTGTTTTTTGCATATTGCAACTTTTTATGCCACCTACAATCTGATTTGTTTTGGCTTTATCTCCAATCTCCACCGCCTCTACTCACCGACTATAGGAGATTCACCATTTGTGGTGGTACCTAAAAATCCACCTTTATGCAACGATTTTCAGATAATTTTTGTATGAGAGATTAAAAACGTAAGAGCTCTGTAGAGTCTCATATATATGTATTTGGGCATTTTCAATATATAGAAGATTTGTTTGTGTGCAATAGCATACTTTATCTACATGCTCTATTTTTAATCTGCATACTTTATTTTATTTTAATTCCTCTGCATTCTGCAGATTGGTATCAGAGCTTTACAGATTTAGGGAGAGCTACGTTGAGTGTGAGTGAGTTCAAAGATTGTTGTAACTCTAAAGTGCCCTTCCCTTCCACCTGAAGATTACATTTATTAGAAATTTGAATCAATATGGCTTCAAACAATAGTTTGCCTCAGCCATAGGTTCCTATTCTGACTGAGAAGAATCATGATTCTTGGTTTATCAGAATGAGAACATTATTGTGTTTTCATGAACTTTGGGGATTTGTTACTGATGGATATTCAGAGCCAGTTGACCATGCAGTAGAAATGGCTCTAACGAATGCAGAGCAGAATCTATTAAAGGAAAACAAAAAGAAAGATAACAAAGCTCTTGGCCTTATTCATCAAGGCTTAAATGAATCCATATTTCAGAAAGTATCAACTGCAGAATCTTCAAAGAAGGCTCGGGACACTCTTGAAACTTGTTACCAGGGTGTATCCAAGGTGAAGAATGTCAAGTTGCAGAACTTGAGGAGAGACTTTGAGAATCTAATGATGAAGGATAGTGAAACTGTGGATAGTTTTATGACTCAGGTCATGAATGTTGTTAATCAGTTGAGATAATATGGAGAGGACCTCTTGGATAAGAAAGTGATTGAAAAAGTACTTAGAAGTTTGCCAGAGAATTTTGAAGTTGTGGTTATTCCTATTGAAGAGTTTAAAGACATTAGTCAAATGCAACTGGTTGAGTTGACGGGTTCTCTGATTGCTCATGAATCCAGGATGTCTAGGTATGATGATAATCCATTGCAGAATGCTTTCAAAACTCAGCTACATGTTACCAATGGCAAAGGCAGAGGAAGGTCTAGTAACAAAGGAAGAGGAGGAAGAATTGTTGATCAAAGAGACAACAAAATTAATTTAGAAGCTAAGGAGAAATATCGACAAAACTCTCCTAATTTAAGGGGGAGTGACAACAAAAATTGGCAGCAAGGAAACCAGAGGTATGATAAGTCTAAGGTACAATGTTTTTATTGGAAAAAATATGGTCATTTTGCTAACAAGTGTTGGAAGAAGCAAGCAGATGCTGGTAAGAAATCTGCACATATCACAAAGGAGTCTGAAGATAATCAAAAAACAATGTTTTTGACTTGCAATGTGACTCAAGCAAGTTCAAATGATGTTTGGTTTATGGACAGTGGCTGCAACAATCACATGAATGGAAATAGAGAAATGTTTACCAGTCTAGACACCAATGTTTAGTCTGAAGTAAAGTTGGGTAATGATTATAAAGCAAGTGTTAATGGTAAAGGACTGATTTCTATGTATACCAAGAATGGTGAAAGAAGAACAATAGATGATGTGTATTATGTACCTAGTTTAAAATGTAATTTGTTGAGTATTGGACAACTGATGGAGAAAAGGTATAGAGTGTTCTTCAATAATGAGGTATGTACAATCGTTGATAAGTATCTGAGTAAGCAGGTGATAGCAAGAGTGGAGATGACAAAAAATAAGATGTTTCCACTTACAATAAGTAATGAACTATCTAACTCTTTGAATGCTTATAAAGTTAAGAGTTTAGACGAATCCTGGTTATGGCATTTAAGGTATGGCCATTTACATTTTGGTGATCTAGATTTGTTGCAAAAGAAGTTGATGGTGAAAGGGTTGCCCAGTATTCAGCAACCAACAAGTTCATGTGAAAGCTGCATACTAGCAAAGCATCACAGAGAGAAATTTGTTTCTAGACTCTCATATAGAGCAAAAGGTCCATTGGAGATAGTTCACACAGATTTGTGTGGACCGATGCAAACACCATCATTGACTGGTAATATTTATTATTTAACCTTTATAGATGATTATATTCAGAAGACTTGGGTTTATCTTCTAAAGCAGAAATTTGAAACCTTTGCTGTATTCCAAAGGTTTAAAGCCTTGGTTGAAAAAGAGACTAGCAAATACATTAAAGTTCTATGATCAGATAGAGGAGGTGAGTATATGCTAAATGATTTCATGGAGTTTTTCCAGGATCATGGAATCAAGAGATAGTTTACTACTCGCTTTACTCCACAGCAAAATAGAGTAGCTGAAAGGAAGAACCGAACCATTATGAATATGGCTCGGAGTATGTTGAAGGAGAAGCATCTATCAAATGAATATTGGGGAGCAGCAGTTATATGTTCAGTTTATATCTTAAATAGGAGTTTGACTAAGAGTGTGAAGGACCATGTTCCCCAGGAAGCTTGGAGTGGTAAGAGTTGCAGTGTATCTCATTTCAGGATTTTTGGGTGTGTTGCATATGCACATGTACCTACAGAGATGAGAAGAAAGTTAGATGATAGAAGTGAGAAGTGTATCTTTATTGGATACAGTGAGGAGTCTAAGGCATATAGGATCTATAATCCCATCACTAAGAAGTATATTATTAGTCTAGAGATGTTGAGTTCAAGGAAGAAGAGGCTTGGGATGGAAGCATAGATAATTTTGTTCCAGATGGAGTTGTATTATCTCATGGAGATGATGAAGGAAATGGGCAGGCCATACAAGATGGACAGTTGATTCCACAAGCACATACACCTCCAACAACCACTCTAAGAAGACAATCTCCAGGAGTTAGCTCATCCCAATTTAGAACACCCAGAACTCAAGAGTATGGTGAACCATCTGGTTATGGTGGACAACAAACAACAGAATCAGAGGTTAGTAATGAATCAAATCCCACACTAGCTACATTAAGGAATAGAATTAAAGGTCAGAAGTCTAGAAGCTTAAGAGAATTATATGAGCAGAATGAAGAAATATATCAAGTTTCAAATTTTGCATTGATTGCATATGATCCAGTAAGTTTTGAAGAAGCTATTAAAGAAGATGTTTGGGTAAAAGCTATGGATGAAGAGATTGATGCCATCAAGAGAAATAACACTTGGAATCTTGTAGATTTACCTGAAGATAAAAATTGTATAGGTGTTAAATGGATTTATAAAACTAAGCTAAATGTTGAAGGTAAGGTTGAGAAGCACAAAGCAAGACTTGTAGCTCAGGGGTTTAGTCAGCATCCCGACATTGATTATAATGAAACTTTTGCACCTGTTGCTAGACTTGATACGGTGAGGATGGTGTTGGCTATTGCAGCATAAAATAAGTGGAAAATGCATCAAATGGATGTAAATTTTGCATTTTTAAATGGATTTTTGGAAGAAGAGGTTAATGTGAAACAACCTCCAGGATACGAAATTGAAGGACAAGAAGATAAGGTCTATAAGTTAAATAAGGCATTATATGGATTGAAACAAGCTCCTAGAGTATGGTATACCAGGATTGATGAATACTTGAATAGCAGAGGATTCAGTAGGAGTCCAAGTGAGCCAACCTTGTATACAAATGAAAATCAGGAAGGAAAATTTTTGATAGTGTGTTTGTATGTTGATGATTTTATTTTTGGTGGAGATCTCTCTATTGATGACTTTAAGACAACCATGAAAACTAAGTTTGATATGACTGATTTAGGATTGATGAGATATTTTCTTGGTATTGAAATTTCTCAATCTGAAGATGGTATTTTTATTTGTCAATCTAAGTATGCAAAAGATCTTTTGAGAAGGTTTAATATGGTGAACTGTAAGCCAGCTGCAACACCAATGGCAATTGGTACAAAACTCAGTAAGAAGGATCAAGGGTCAAGTGTTGATCCGACTTTGTATAAGAAATTGGCTAGTTGTCTCATATATTTGACAACATCAAGGCCTGATATAATGTTTGTTGTAAGTTTAATTTCCAGATTTATGGAGTCTCCCATGAGCACCCACTAGCAAGCTGGAAAGAGGATCTTAAGATACATTGCTGGAACAACAAATTTTGGTATTTTGTATACATCAGTTTCAGATTTTAAGTTGACTGGATATTCTGATTGTGATTTTGCAAGCACTACTGATAATAGGAAAAGCACATCTGGGTATGTATTCATTTTTGGATCAGGTTTAGTAGCTTGGGCATCAAAGAAGTAGCCCATTGTGACCTTATCATCTGCTGAGGCAGAATATGTTGCAGTGACAGCAGCAGCTTGTCATACTGTTTGGATGAGAAGAATTTTGACTCAGTTGTTACATGCATAGGAAGAAGCAACTCAAATTTTCTGTGATAACAAATCTACCATTGCCTTAGCAAAGAACCATGTTTTACATAAAAAAAAAGTAAGCATATTGATACTAGGTTTCATTTTATTCGAGAATTGGTAAATGGAAATGAAATTTGTATGGAGTTCTGTAGATCAGAACATCAATTTGCAGATATATTTACAAAACCACTGGCAAAGGAGCTGTTTGAAATTCACAGAGAGAATATAGGAGTCTGTATGATTAACACCAGTTTTTGAAGCATATATAGTCGAAATTAAGGGGGAGTGTTAAAATAAACATTAATTTCTCCCTCCGCCAAATTCCAAAAATCTGATTTTTGCTTATCCACAAAAAATCTGTTTTTTGTCTTATCTTTAACTTGCCGCGTATTGCAAGTTTTTATGCCACCTACAATCTGATTTGTTTTGGCTTTATCTCCAATCTCCACCTCCTCTGCTCACAGACTGTAGGAGATTAACCGTTTGTGGTGGTACCTATAAATCCACTTTATACAACGATTTTCAGATAATTTTTGTATGAGAGATTAAAAACGTAAGAGCTCTGTAGAGTCTCATATATCTGTATTTGGGCATTTTCAATATATAGAAGATTTGTTTGTGTGCAGTAGCATACTTTATCTACATGCTCTGTTTTTAATCTGCATACTCTGTTTTATTTTAATTCCTCTGCATTCTACAGATTTCAGATGCCCATTTTCATCTGGACAAAAGTTCATCAGGAGCGATGAGATTTTAATGTGTGGTGTTTGAATTTTTGAAAGGTTATGCATTGGAATCTGGAGGAAGCGAAGGTTATGGCAGTGGCCTGTGTGACTTTTCAATCTATAAGTGCGTGGAATGTATGACTTTTCAATCTGCAAGTGCGTGGAATTTAATACACATCAACCTCTATGGAATAAGGCGTAAGGTTATGTGGGTGTTTGCATTCATGTAAGGAAGTTATGATGTTGCTGGCAGATGTATGAGTCCCTGAAAGGTGTGGGGAAGCAGAAGAATGTGCCTTACGAGAACTCCATCTCTCTTCTGCAAAGGAATCATTGCTACTTTTCAAGAGAGATTGAAGTAGCCATTTTGATGAGGCTGTTGAAGAATTTAGGATGCAATAAGGAGGTGTGATATATAGATGTCCAACTAATTTTACTATTTACTGTTTGTTCTCGACACCATTTTTTCCTAGCTTCCAACCCTGTTAGTTGAAATAAATGGCAAAAGAGAGGAGAATTTTTTAACACATTTGTAAAGGGCGTGAAGTTAATAAAGTTAATTTCCTCTATTTCTCTTTTGGGAGTTATTCACATTAGTCTATACATTATTCATTTTTTCCTAGGAAATATTATAAGGTGAATTTTGGTGGATGACGAGTGTACTAGTTAATGCAAGCATTGTTGCAAGAAATCCGGATAATGGGCAGCAATTAAGAAGTTGAGATAGAAATTGTAGACACCACTAGCTCTATTTCACTCTACTAGATACTCTATGAAATACTAGTAACGGGTGAGTTTCTTAGGCAAGGCCTATTGAAGTATTTTGTATTTGATATGAGAAGCCAAGCATAGAGAATTCGTGTCAAGCTTGAAGAAGGCTATGTTATAGATGATGAGTACGAGGTAGAATGTCCATATAAGCATTCTCATCCCACTGCATGAGTATACAAAGCTCATATGTACACCTATTTTCCTCTTTAAAAGGAAGTGTGCGTCAACTTAAATAATAAAATTTCTTGAGGAATAAAATATTTTGTTTTACTAATTTTTGGTGTCATCATGTCTTTCCCAAAGTTACTTCTCTTAGATTCTCAACTCCTCAAGGGGCCCAACTATGCTGCATGGAAGACAAAGATGCACACAATTCTTTATTTTGGAGAATTATGGAAAATCTTTATTGGTGCAATGCAATGTCCAACTGATGCAGATGAGCGAAAAAAGATTGAGAAGGCCGATCTGCAAAAGCTTTGATTTTGATCAGTCTTAGTATTTTTGACAAGGTTTAGCCACACGTTCGAGATGTGATAACGTCAAAAGTAGCCTAAGATGCTCTATCCACCATTTATAAGGCAAAGAACCAGACCAAGATCCTCCATCTCTAGTCCAAGCTTCATATACTTAATATGCAAGCTAGTGAGAAAGTAGAGGAATTTTTATATCACGTATCACAACTCTGATTAGAGCTTGTTTCCCTTGGAGAAAATGTAGAGGATAAATTGCTTGTTCTAATCAATCTGAGAGCTCTTCCTTCCTAGTTTTAGACAATTGTGATGGTGTTGAACATCATCAAGTAGAAGGTGTCATTTGAAGAATTGGTGAATTTTCTTCTACAAGAAAAATCCATACAATTAGTGCAAGATAAGTTTGAGAACAAAGCACTAATCTCAAGACAACAACATGGTCAAAGATTTTGAAAAGGACAACCACACAAGCAATCAAAGAAGCCACCACAATACCTATATAGGCCGATGAAGGAAAATCAATGGTGTTACATCTGTAGTACTCACACACATGACAATGAGTATTATTATTATACTGTCCTAACTCAAGGAAATTCTAGTCAAGAAGGCACATATAGTGTAGGTGATTTTCACTCCAAAATGATGTCCTCACCAATAGAAGCAAAAAGGACATATTTATGCTCAACAAGATGATACAATTGATGAGGATGTACCAAATACAACCAATTGTGGCATCAATTAGAATATTGTTCTTGTTTCTCAAGCCTCGCATCCTTCGAGGGATGTTTGGTTGATTGAATCTAGCACTAGTAAGCATATAACAGGAAATAGAAATATTTTTTATACACTAGCTGATCAACCCACTAGACATTCAACTTGGAGTAAAGAAAAAAAAGAGTATGTTGTAGAAGGAATTGGCACTATCACCCTTCCTCTCGAGACAAGAAGTTGTACTCTCACAAATATGCTCTATGTTCCAGGTTTGACATCCAATCTCTTATCTATATGTCATCTTTTGAATCACAAGCTTAAGGTAAATTTCTAGGTTAAGGATGGTGCTAATTCCTATCTAATATCTAGATATGGTACGATAGTTTCTAGAGATTTTATGAAGGATCATTTATTTAAACTAGATACAATTTCATCTTCTATAGTTTATTTATCTACCTCT
Organism: Sequoia sempervirens; assembly: GCA_007258455.2. NCBI lineage: Eukaryota > Viridiplantae > Streptophyta > Pinopsida > Cupressales > Cupressaceae > Sequoia > Sequoia sempervirens. The sequence goes on along the minus strand of VDFB02004190.1, from coordinate 7,667 downwards.
ATAACCAATCAATTGTTCTTTGGAATTATTGATAGAGGTATCTTTCAACTAACTCCCTCTATTCGCTTAGCTCTAAGGAGATGCTAAGTAGACTTCCTTATCTTTCTTATTCTTTTCCTTTATGCCCTAGATGTCTTGTAAGAAAATAGCATCAAGATCCATTTGAGATGAGTACCTTTTATGTCAAGGACCATCTTGAGGTTATGCATACCGATCTGTGTGGACCCTTTCCTACTTCCTTTCAATGTTGTAAATAATTTCAGTTGCTCATAGATGATTTCTCTCACAAGACCTAGTTGTACTTTCTCACAAAGAAGAGTGAAGCCTTTGCCCAATTTTAGGACTTTTACCAATTATTTGTTCGAGTTACAAACACATATTTTTTTCTCCTCTTCTTATATTGAGGGGGGAATTCACATCCAATAATTTATTCAAATTCTTGAAGTTTCATGGCATCAAACAACATTTGAATACCCCTATACACCCTAGTAGAATAGCATTGTAGAGTGTCACAATCAAAATGTCATGGAGATGGCTTGATGCATGCTTTCCTTAGCTTAGTTGGAGGACTGATTTTAGATAGAAGTAATTCATACATATGTGTATCTTCTCAATAGGGATCCTACAAAGATAATCCAAGACAAAACACCTTAAGAGGTATGGAGTGGTTATAATCCTTCATTTTATCATCTTTGAGTATTTGGATGTACTGCATTTATGTATGTCCTAGCTACCAGGAGGAAGAAAATTAATTGCAAGACACTCCAATGCATCTTTTTTGAGATACAATAGAACTTCCAAATTTTATCGTCAATATCCCGAGACCACAAAAGATTTATGAGTGTCAAGATGTGGCATGCAATGAGTCATCATTTGACTTCATGACCCAAAAGGAAGACACAACCACCTCTCATAGATTACTCTCACCATCAGATAATAAGAATGAATATTCTTCTCAAAAAGAAGATGAGCTACAAGGAGAGTTGTTTATTGATTATGTCCTTTTGAACAACATTCTCCATATCAACAACAATAGTGCTCAAAATGGGTCTAAACCACCATAAGGGACTTCCATCTAGATTCTCTTATAGATCTCTCATCAAGAGTCGAGACAAGAAGATAGGTAAGAAATAATGAGAAATTTTGCATTGATGAGTTTGGGAGTTGATAATGTTGAACCTTATATAGTCTAAGAGGCACTCATTTAACGACATTATAATAAGGCCATGAATGTTGTGTATGATCCTTTTGTAAAAAATTAGACATGGGAACTTGTCATTTTACCTATAAGAAAGAAACCCATAGGTTGCAAATGGGTTTTCAAAATAAAATATAAGGTAGATCGATCCATCAACAAATATAAAGAATGAATTGTCACAACAGGATATTCTCAATAGGAGGATATTGATTATGATGAGACCTTTGCAGCCACTGTGAAGCTCAAAATAATCTAAGTTGTTTATGCACTAGCAACTCAAAAGGGATGGAAGCTTCATCAAATGGACATCAAAAGTGCTTTCCTAAATGGTAATCTAGAAGAAGACATTTGCATGACCCAAGCAGAAGGCTTCATTGATGGAAATCATTGTCACAAGGTATGCCATCTTATTATGTCACTTTACAAGCTTAAACAAGCCCCTAGGGCATTGTACATAAAACTATATGGCCACCTCTTGCAACATGGTTTTCCTTGTATCCCCTCAAATCCAAATTTATATGTTAAGAATGTAGACATAGAGATTATCATATTCTTGTCTTGTAAGTGGATGGTCTTGTGATCCCAAGAAGATCAGACAATCTCATTGATGATGTAAAAAAAATTGAATATATCCTTCCATATGATAGACTTGGGGAAACTTCACTATTGTCTTGATTTGAAGATATGAAAAAAAAAAGCATCACATCTTTATTTCATAGATGAAATATGTCAAGACACTTTTGGAAAAAATTAGAATGTCTACTTGTAAACCTACGTCCACTCCAATGGAGAAAAGTTTGCAACTTTTTCAATTCCAAGATTCTCCCCAAGTAGATGCTACGCTCTACCAATAGTTGATTGGGACTCTCATTTACTTGACTTATACTAGAACATATTTATGCTTTTTTGTTGGCTATCTTTCTAGATTTATGTAGGAGCCGAAGCAATGTAATTTTGGTTGCAGCTAAGTGTGTTTTGTGATATATGTTTGAGGCACACCTAATTATGGTTTGGAAAATAAGAATAACCCTCAATTCTTCTTCCATGGATATGTCCACTATAACTATGGTTGCAGCTAAGTGTGTTTTGTGATATATGTTTGAGGTACACCTAATTATGGTTTGGAAAATAATAATAACCCTCAATTCTTCTTGCATGGATCTATTGATGATAGGAAGTCAACCATATGATATATTTTCATTTTTGGATTTGGGCCTATTTTATGGATTATTAAGAAGAAAATTATTGTTACTTTTTCATCCATCGAGGTTGACTATTGTTTTGTGCAAGGAGCTATGTGTGAGGTGATTTGGTTATGTCGTATTTGGCTAACATGGATATACTTGAAGAAAATCCACCTATTATTTCTTGTGACAAAAAGGGTGTATTGAAACTCATGTAAAATCTAATATTTCATAAAATAACAAATCATATAAAGATTGGATATCATTACATTCACCAAAATTTCCTTCACCACCACATTTAGCACTAGTACTATGCAAAAAATTCTTAGATAGCCGATATACTCACCAAGTCTCTTGGCAACCTTTTTTTTTTTTCAGGAGTACATTTGTAAGAACAATGTAATAAGGGGGGATAATTAGCATACATAAATATACATTATTACATTTTTTCTTTGTTAGCAAGTGGGTATACAATTAATGTGTCAATTTAACTATTTTTATAACCACCCACTCTTGCTTTCTTGTTTAAATTCTCTTGTTGTTCATTGAATGAATCATCAAATCATCAAGATCTTTAGTTCAAAGTACCATTGTTTCAAACAAAGAATAATTAGCTAAGAATAAATACTCAGAAGAGATCAAGAAATTAATTACATGCCCAAGTCATGTAGAATAAATAATTGAAGATTAATTAGTAGGATGATTCCCTCTCAAGAGGTTATCCATGTGAAAAACTACATAAGTGTTCTCTTGAAATAAGAGACAATAACAAAAAATTAGCCAAAAGATTGAAAATTATGAAAGAACAATATTGGAAAAATGCAAAAAATTGAACAAGAGAGCTTTTGTACAAGGGGAATTCCCTAATTGGGAGGATCTTATGCTTTTTCTTGAATATTAATACTATCCATAGTTGGGATATTAAAAGATGATGTGCCTACTTAGTTTTAAGTGGCTCCCATTAAAATTATAATTTCTTATTCTCTTTCCAAACCCTTGATGAAAGTATAAGAATCTTATTGCAAGGTTCTTGGTTCCTTGGTAAATCTAATATTTTTGTTTTGAAAAGATAATCTAATAGTTTTTATGCTACCAAGAAAAATTTCCATAGGGTGCCTATGTGGGTTAGGTTCCCAAGGATTTGTTTAGAATATTGAGGTAAAGAGATAAGACAAGGTATTTATGGAAATGTTAAAAATCTTTGAAATATTTGGTTTTTGCAAGAGTTTGTGTATGTGATGATATTGATAATGTGTTATCAAATACTATTAAATTATGTTACAATTTTGATGTCTAGGATTACAAAATCTAATATGAGTCCTCCTTGAAGGGTTATTTCATTGCTGTAGAGCTTGGTATTTCTACCATTCATGCCCCGATATCACAGAGAACCTCAATGTTTAATAATAAATACCATTCCTTCTCTTTATCATGGGAACAAAGTGTGCTCCATGATGATGCATAAAGTAAAGGATTTAGGCTTAATATTTGTGAGCCCCATAGGAGAAAATCATCGTCTTCCTTCAAGCTCAAGATTATATGTTCTCTAGTTGTGCTTGATGATTAGTAAGCTAATCTCTAACTTGAATTCAAAATGAGAGTACAAAATGATGAAGTCAATGATCAACAATTGATGAATTACTTCATCCAAAGCCCCTCTTTATAAGCAATATAAGAACAAGTAAGAGTAAACTCACTAGAAACTTTCTAGTCACCTTCATGACAAATATTTAATACTTGAAACAAAAAAATAAAAATACATACAATATACAAGTAATAAATACTCAAATACCTTTTTAATAGCCACTTTTCTTCATCAAACAAATTATCTCACTACATGTACTCTATACATTAGATGATTTCATAATATTAAAAATAATTTATAGTTAGTAAAAATTATTAAATTTATTCTTCCAACAAATTCCATCAACCATATACTCACTAAACCATTATTCTTCATATACTACCCCAATTAAATATACTTAAAATTTCAAATACCTCCACTAACAAAATATTGTTCTATTACAAAATATAAAATATTTAATACCACACCATCCCAACACAACTTTCACCGCACATTTGTCCCTTTCTGATTACATTGAACTCGTTCCAAAAAACACTTACGTTTTTCTCTATTGATAAGCAAGTGATAAGTATTTGTCATAAACCAAGCGTCATGCTTTCTATTGCTTTACGATTAGTTGACCTTTCCTTTATAAATAAAGAATCCAAAAATATAATAATAAAAACCCTTGGTTGTTACACACATACGTTACGCCTTTCGACGCTCTCGCATACGTCATCATCGAACGTCATCATTAGCAAATAACTCTCTCTTCTTCGAACGATTCGGTTTTATGTCGAGAATCTGCTCAAACCAAACTTCATGTTTTCGTCAAATTTATAAACTGTTATAATTAGTTATAATATTGTGCGCGTCATCTTAATATTTTAATAAAGATCCGAAACAACACTCTTTTCATTGATTTTGAATACTCTGCAAGCCTTTTGTATTATTATTATCAATAATTGAAAGAATACAAGTTTTAATCATCACAATTGATTAATATAATTGGTAGCTTTTTTATAAAGCATTTAATTGAAAAATGTTTATTTTTTGGAATGTTCCCCTTCATCTTTACTTATTCTGCTTCTTTTACTCGACCTTCTTAATGAAGTGGGTGATTGAGAATGCAAATCTACGTAGCATCCGGACTCAACATTGAGCGGAAAGTTCAGAATAGCTCTACTACCGCGCATTTCATAAGCCGCGCGGTCATATGCCGCGGCAGCAGCTTCCGCCGTACTGAAAGTGCCAAGCCAAAATCTCGAGCCTTTCTTATCAGGATTTCTTATCTCTGCAGCAAACTTTTCCCTCCCTTTAATTTGTTTCACTCCTCTGTAATGCTTCTCTCCCTCTTTATACAACGTCACTGCCCCTGCCCCATTTTTCTTTTCTACTGACGGAATAACTGATTTCCGCCCGCTGTTCGCAGCTTCCTCCAATGTCTTATTACTGTCATTTGCCAGATGTTCATGGCCGGAAACAGTAGAATGTGAGACGGCATTCAAAGGACGAAGAGTCGGGGAGGAATGGGAGAAACATTCTTGGTGTATTGGAATTGCAGAGAATTGTTGCTCCTCCACTGAAATGGCAGTGGTTGTGTTTACAGAGGGAGGTGAAGAGGAGTCATCGTCCCCAAGCAAAAACTGGGAAATTATTTCCAGCATTTTCGCATTCTCCGCTGCTTGGTCAGCTTGATTACTCATCGCCTCTGCTATTTTTGCTCACTCCGAGGTATATTGTAGGCGTCCTTCTCGTTATTTAGAAATTATGATGTCTCGTCGTGGAAGTCTGTGGAGATATAAAGAGAGGAAGCGATAGTGGCTGCGTTATGATAATGGTTCCTCTATCATCCTCGAAATTTCCTTCTGCGTACTACTTTTACCAGTTGTTCTACGACTCACTACGACTGCGTATTCAACGAAAAGCGCTTAGAAAATGACGAGCGACATGGGAGAGAGAATAAATAAATATATATGGGAGTGACATATGAGTGACATGGGCACATGCGTAAGTTGCAAATCTATTAAGTTATTAAAAAGTTAAAAGACGCTCCTAAAATGCGATTTTATATTTTAAGTTGTTTGTTAATAATCTCCAGAATTTAATAGTTATTTTTAAGTTGCTTCTTAAGAATCTTCAGGATTTTATGTTATTTTTAACCTTCAAGTTTTAATATTGTGAAGTAAATAGAGAAATTTATGGTAATTTAACTTTCAAATTTTAATATTGTTAAGTAAATAAAGAAATTTGTGGTAAACTTTCTATTATATTTTTCATATAAATTTATTATATAGTTTAATGAAAAAAATTTGGTTATGAAATCTAAAATTAAATAAATAGTTGTCAATTTTTTGAAAACATATAAACCTTTAAAAAGGATTACAAGAATTCAACCATATGATGTATTTTTAATTTTGGGCCTATTTTGTGGATTGTTAAGAAGAAAATTCTTGTTACTTTTCCATCCATGAAGTTGAATATTAATGCAAGAATCGTGTGAGGTGATTTGGTTACATTGTATTTGGCTAACATGGATATACTTGAAGAAAATCCACCTATTATTTCTTGCGAAAAAAAGGGTGTACTGAAACTAATGTAAAATCTAATATTTCATAAAATAACAAAGCATTTAAAGATTATATGTCATTACATTCATAGGAACAAGAATCCTTCACTACCACATTTATCTCTAGTATTACTTAAAAAAAAAAATATTAGATAGCCAATACTTACCATAAATGTCTCTTGAAGGTAAAATTTGTGTTTTCAATACATTTGTAAGAACAATGTAATAAGGGGGGATAATTAGCGTACATAAATATATTATTACACATTTTTCTTTGTTAGCAAGTGGGTATACAATTAATGTGTCAATTTAACTATTTTTTTAACCACCCACTCTTCCTTTCTTGTTTAAATGCTCCTATTGTTCATTGAATGAATCATTGAATCATCAAATCATCAAGCCCTTTAGTTCAAAGCACCATTGTTTCAAACAAAAAATAATTAGCTAAGAATAAATAATCAAAAGAGATGAAGAAATTAATTACATGGCCAAGTCATGTGGAATAAATAATTGAAGAATAATTAGTAGGATGATGCCCTCTCAAGAAGTTGTCCATGTGAAAAACTACAAGAGTGATCTCTTGAAATAAGAGATGGTAACAAAAAAATAGACAAAAGATTGAAATTTATGAAAGAACAATATTGGAAAAATGGAGAAAATTGAACAAGAGAGCTTTTGTACTTACAAGGGGAATTCCCTAATTGGAAGGATCTTATGCTTTTTCTTGAATATTAATATTATACATAGTTGGGATATTAAAAGATGGTGTGTCTACTTAGTTTGAAGTGGCTCCCATGAAAATTATAATTTCTTATTCTCTTTCCAAACCCTTGATGAAAGTATAAGAATCTTATAGCGAGGTTCTTGGTTCCTTGGTAAATCTAATATTTTTGTTTTGAAAAGATGATCTAATAGTTTTTATGCTACCAAGAAAAATTTCCATAGGGTGCCTATGTGGGTTAGGTTCCCAAGGATTCCTTTAGAATATTGAGGTAAAGAGATACGTTAAAAATCTTTGAAATATTTGGTTTTTGCAAGAGTTTGTGTATGTGATGATATTGATAATGTGTTATCATATACTATTAAATTATGTTACAATTTTGATGTCTAGGATTAGAAAATCTAATATGAGTCCTCCTTGAAGGGTTATTT
>VDFB02004189.1:0-17402 GCA_007258455.2 Sequoia sempervirens | reverse complement strand
ACCTATATGAATGAAGCAGACTTAATGTGCATATATCTCCTAAAATGTTTTGTCCACAATGGCAGATGGGAGTGAACAAATGAAATCAAGTTTGGTATAAATCATATAGCAATACTTAAAGCTAAATCCTAATATGTTCAGTTAACAGATGTAAAGAAGATGAATGAATCTAAATGGTGAAATTGCAGAGACTAGTGCCTTATTGGGTATGCAGAGTCAAATGAAATAGAAATGGGCAACTTATTTATGGAGAAAACTCAAATTGTTTGGCATATGTTTTTCTTATAGCTTGTATAAACATGCAAGACTGTGATTAATAAGCTCTTCTTTAATAATCTAGATGAATTTCCCTGATTACTATGATCAACCGAAAGGATTTAATCTTTGCTTGAAAGAACTAATCAATCAACCACACAGATACAACAAATGTGCACTGATAAACTGATTATAAACTTGTTACATCAATTTAAATAACCAGAAAGCATCAATCGTGGAGACAAATTTAGTAATACTTTCAATAATTTCAACAGACAATTGACACCAAAAATATGTAGCCACATCAACTAATTTTCATAAATACCTCCATTTTGAAATCATGCAACCGTAGTCTCTGATCTAAGAATTTTATCCTACTATATCCATTCCTAATCTACCTACTGTATATCGAATATCTAATATCTCATGTCTCATTTTACAATCGCAAATGGATATTTATACATTTGCATAAGAAAAAACACATCGCTTCGAAATCCCATGTCAGCCAACAGTTGCAATCGGGCATTTGTTAATATTCGCCAACTATTCACCGAGACATCCCTGTAGTCATACCGAAGGCCAATGTATCGCCATGAAGTATCCCTTTTGTTTCATTCACTTTCGCCGTGACCCTTTGTTGTCAGGAAAATGTCTCACAGATTACACTTTGTTTTACTGAAAGTCTTCATGATACATTTTTGTCGTCGTGACAATACCATTCTCATACTGATAGAATCCTTTTGCATTTTATCGATGAGACCCAATGCACTCGCCAAAACCATACTCCGAAGACTTTAGTCTTATCGAGATGTATTTCCTTATCGTTGGTCGGCAAGACACGACCCATTCAGTGAGACGTTATTTTGATGCACTTTGACTCTCGTTGATATGTATATCCTCATCAGCGTGACATATGGGTCGCTGTGAGTTACTCTAATGAAAAAATATTTTGCCGATACATTCTTCAATAGAATCCCCCTGTTATGTCGGCAAGACTATAGCCAGTCGCTGAGAGCTCACTCCGATGACCGCTTAGTCTGGTCAAAATATGTCCACGTGTGTGCATGTTCTGCGCTAGTCAGTGAGACAAAAAGGGTTCAGCAAGACCATAAACCGATGACATATGGTTTGGCCGAAGTGTTTACTTTATTGGCAATCGATAAGACATGAAGAGTTCGCTATGACTTCACCCCAAAGAAAAGTCTCTTTCCGATATGTGTATCCTTTTGCTGCCAGTCGGTGAGACATAAAGATCTCGCTAAGACCTCAATCCAATGACCTAACTCCTGCTGATATGTTGTTCAATGTGCTAGTCGCTAAGACATAATGCAATTGGTAAGACTTCATTCTGATGGTGGCCCTCTTGCCGATATGAATCTTCCTCTGTCTCCGAAACAATGAAAAAGTCATGCTAATAGGTGCGTGCATGTGAATTATGATCGTTGCGACACTAGAGAAGTCCTGCCGATATGCTGCAACAAACGTGTATTAGCACAAATGCATTATGGGTCGGGAAGACCTTGATATCACAAGCCGATAGGAAAGTAGATATGAAATACTCAAGTCTAGATGGATCTTATGGGACAACATGGCCAAATATGGGGAAAATGTGCTCATGGTAGGACTTATTTGGAAAAATTATGAATATGAACAACATGTAAAATCATCATAATTTTACAGTTCTAACAGTGCACCATGCTATCTACCTCCCGGAATACAAATCAACCTAGATCATAATACAAATGTGCTAGGATACAACAACCCCAGGCATATATTGTATGATGCTTTGCCATCCCTCAAATCAAATGCACTAGTCCTTCATCAAGGTGCACTGCTCACCCATCAGGGATGAGAACTAATGCCACTCTATGCATCATGATTCATCTAACCATTGGCATTCATGAATATAGTAACATCGCCAGGTCTATCTGCCCTCTCACTCGCTCATCGTGCACTGGACCACGCAAACAATACTGCATATTTTCCTTCTGCTCGTAGAAGGTGCGGTCTTCCTCAAAACATACCCACTCTCCCCAAATAGGAACACAAAGAATGCGGTGTACATCCTCTAAGGTAATCATCATCTCACCTATCAGTAGGTGGAATGTGTATGTGTCTGCATCCCAGTGCTTGCAGAGCACCATTAGCATAGCATCATGGTACCTCATGGGGGGCATGAGGTACGCCCAATAGATACCTACAGTTTGTAGGTGCTCTATCTCCTCTGCTGAAAGTGATGGGGAAAAATCTCTCAAAAAGCTCAACTGCCTCCCCGTAGTCGTTGTCATGAATAGGTGGGTACCTATCAAAATCACACAAACATGCTCTAAAACACATCTAATCTCTTTAATTTTTACTTTATTCATCATGCAAGTGTACGAAAGTTCATCTAGTGTGTTTTCCTAAAGGCCCTATACACTTTAGAACCCTTTACGAAAAAGTGGGACACTTTGTGAACAAAAGGGACACTTTGCGAACAAATGGGACACTTTGCGAAAAAGGGGACACTTTGCAAATTTTTTTCCAAGATCCTAAATTAACCTAGAAATGCATAAAAATCATTAAATAATTGCATAAACATATAACACAAGTAGTAGAATTGACTCACCTCATGATGACACTCACCGTGTGCCACCTAGTCCCATAGAACGTCCAATCTTGCAGGCTTGTAGTCTCATCTACTTGACATCTTTTCATTTTCACTCGTCACTCTCACACTACAAGAAGGTAAAATGAAATAGTAAGTGACAAATTACTTCACTTTCATTTCTTTTAACTCTTTTCATTCTTTTTACTCTTATGTATAAACTTAGGGTTTTTCCTATCTTAAGAGTTAATAAAGTGCTTTTTATTCAAAACATCATAACAGGTGCTAGGGAACTCTATTTTTTATGTTGTTTGATTCATTGGAATCGTGATTCCGCACCCGACATCATCAATTGTCTATCATTATGTGGCATGGTACTTGGATATGTCCTACAATATGATGTTCCTTAGTCAATGTGGCTAGTTTTCTACCTTGATTCCACCTCCATAAAGAAAGTGGAATCAAGGGGGGCAATATATCTACCCTCAAGTTTGATTTCTAGAAGTGGTATAAAAGGATTTTTGGAAAATTAATGAATTTGTGTTACAGGATGTAGTTCCTAATGTTGTGGTTTTGTAGATAACTACACTGGGGGCTTCATTCTCCCATATTTTGAATGAGTATCCTTTTATGAAGAAAAGTGCAATGTTTAGAGTGATTTAGCTTACATATGAACATAGAGTCATATGGGCACTAAAGTGGGGGATAACTATGGACACAAAAATTGTACTCCTTTGGAGATAGTATAGTCTGTGGTCTAATTTAGTCCTATTTTAGACACCCTTGCATCAATCACCCCTTAAAAATTGCATTTATAGGCCCCTAAGACTCATTATTTTGGAAGTTTTAAGGCCTATTTTACTCACAAATCATATAAATATTGACAAGCAACATTCAAATCACTCAAATTCCATAAAACGCACCTCAAAAACCCTTGGTGGGACTAAGTCGCCCAGGGTGGCGACTTAGTCCCTTTTGAGGTATTTTTCACTTTTGAGTGAGAAAATCATCGACTTAAATTCAAATTCTCGATGGATGTTGGCTTGTGAAGTTAAACTAATGAATAATTAGGTGTTGATGCCTATAAATATATGTTTTTAGGTCATTTTTCACAACATTAAGTCATTTTCAACAAGCAAATTCAAGAGTCAAGAGTCAAATATCTTTGACAAGAAGATTCATTAGTCTATCTACAACAAAGTTGAAGAATTAGGGCAGAAAGTTAGGGTTTTTTAGGTCTTCAAGCTCACTTTTTGTCCAAGATCTCACATTGCAAAGGGTTGATCATGGATGCCTATGGTGAATCATCGAGAAATCTAGGTTGAGGAGATGCAACTAGCCATCAAATCAATCCTAAAGACTTGTTTTCAAAGTGATTTCATCTTCCATTTTCTCTCTATCCTTAGCCTAAGGAAGGTTTCCCTGTCATTAATATTCATTTCTAATGTGATTTAATGTCTCTTACAATGAGTCTTGTATTGTTCTAAATCCATTTATGCATCTTATTTTCAAACTTCCTAGTCTTAGACGCATTTAGGGCTAGGGTTTTATGCAGATTTCATCTCTTTCAAGGTTTATATACCAAGTAGGGTTTGACCAAGGCAAAACTCCCATTAGATATCAATTTATACTTTGTTTTGCAAGTATTTTCATAGATTCAAATCTGTGTTTCCGTCAGAAAAAAACTGCAAACTATGGGCTTCCATTTCCACTTTCAAATTTGCAAAAAATCCATAGTGGACTGCCGCCAACAGTGGTGACTTAGTCCCACTGCATTGGTTTCTCAAAATTTTTTGCAATTCTGGATACCCATTTGGCAAAAACATATTTATGAGCAGTTTCCTTGATCTAGGACTAAGTCGCCCAGCTTGGCGTAAGTGTCCTAGATGGCTAGAAAATTAGATTTTCTAGAATTTCAGAGGCATTTACAGTCTTCATTCTATCCTTCATCAGTTTCTAGGTGCATAATTTCTATTTAGCATCTTTATCTTGTTCTTTATTGCATTTAATCTATCATTATGCATATCACTTGATGTGTTTTCAAACAACTTGCATTTCTTAGGTTTTACATTAATAAGTCATTTCTTTTATTAGTTTGTTACATTTAGATATCATATGTAGACATACTTCATCCATCCTTGCATTGATTTTGAGTGCATACATTTCCCATTTTGGCCCATCTTTCTCCTTTTAGGTGAAAAACCCTAGAAGTGTTAGAAAGCCATTGGGTGCCAAAATCTTTGTTTACAACAGGACAAAAAATTGTAGTGACATTAGAGGTTATAGCATTAAAGAGACTTCTTTTTCATAAGAGAATTTATGTATTAAACTATGTATCATTATACTTTACAAATTATCAGTCTATGCAACATGGTTTAATACTAAAAATGATTTGGTGAAAAGAAGCCTCTCCAATGCATAGACGAACTAGTATGGCTACGTAACTAAACAAACACTTGAGAATGTTTGCAAAAAAAAGGGATGAGGGTGAGCGGGATATTCAAGAATTTGAGGCATTGAATGAACCTTTGTCTCCAATTTACTTGCCTGACAAACACACTACTATATTTACAATAGGAAAAATTCTCATTCTCATCTAATTGATTGAACTGTAGCTGGCATCCAACCTGAGCAAATGAACAAACAATGCAAATACCACTTTGCTCGACAGACTTAAAACTTCACACCATAATCCACTAATGACGACTGCACCTCATCCTGCTCACAATAAATGAGAAGACACAAATAGTAAATGCAAATTTAGTGCTTGAGACGCCATGCATCCCAACAAGAGCCTATGCCAAAACACGAGTATATCAACAAACTCATATATATATACACATGTACAAATATATATGTGTATATATATATGTATATATACATACCTATATATATACTTGCACATATGTATGTCTTCTTGTGCATATATGTACACATATACATACATATATATATACGTATAAATATATATAGATAAGATCATTTTCCCTTGACATGCATTAAACTTAACACCAAAATCCATTAATGGGAATTTCACTTCAATCTATTTACCACAAATCAACATTCACTAATTAAAATTGAAAATGTGATCAAAGCCAAAAAAAGTGATTTGTAAGTATTGTTCTTTTGCATTGTTCTTTCATTTGTTGAGGAAAACTGATCAATATCAAAACTATGTCTCCTACCAGGGGTTATTTCTATCATGTTCAAAACAAGAAACAAGTCATTTGTAGGTTTTAACATGATTTATACCATTGTGCTCTAGTTTTTTCTCCTCTTCAGCTACAGACTTAACACCATAATTCATCAATGTTTGCTTCTTTGTTGTCAACAACTAACAAAGCATTTCATGGATTCAAGTGCACTCTCCATCAATGAATTTAGGTATCAAGTTGTTGTTAAAGATATAGGAACTTACAAAGGCCATCTTTCTCGCTTTCAATTCAAGCAAACCAGCAAGCAAACGAAAAAAATTACAAAGGCCACCTTTCTTGCTTCTAACACAGTAGATGAAAACCCTCACAACAAATGCAAGCTTCAGCCTCATCAAACAACCCAACCCAATGAACAAACAATGGGGAGAAAAATTCGCTCGACAACGTTAAACCTTCACACCATAACACACTAATGACAACTGCACTCTAGCCTACTCACAATAAATGAGAAGATGCAAATAGTAAATGCAAATGTACTGCTCAAGACACCACGCGTCCCCACGAAGAGTCCATGGCCAAACACGACTATACAAACAAACTCATGAAATATTTCCAATAGCGAAGCTCCCTACACTAATTATTATTATTAAAAATATTTATAAAATGCCAAAACCATGAGGAAAATTACACCCGCCAATCACAAAATTAAAAGAACAGGAAAAAAAATGCTTTTTCTAAATATTCCCCTGAACATAAGCTATATAATTTACTCATTTTGTCTTTCTTCTATATTAAACAATTTATCTTTCTAATATTTACATGTTTTATGCTTTCAACTATTACTTGCGTAACCTAATTGTCATATTTAATCTCTCTATACAATTACCTATATCAATAAAGTTTGATAGAGAGGCTCAGTTGGTGCCGATTGATATTCATGCACCTATAACCACAATGAAATTATCATTTCTACAAACATCAAGTTGACTAATTCTATGTACGTAAAACTATTTGGATTCGCATAAATTATACATTGCATTATTCATTGTAATCTATTAAATATCATATTTCCAATACACGCTACTTAGTCGAGCATATTTATCCTATGTTTGATACAAACACTTTATTAATACAAGTGTTCATACAAAGTTCATTTAACTTCATTTTCATTCTGGCCGATAGCATTTTCCTCCTGCCTTTCTCCCTAGGTATGCTCGATGCCATGCCAAATGCCTTTCTACTTAGTCGAGAAGCATATTTATCCTAGGTATGCTCAATCGCCATGCCAAATCCACTGGGTTACTAAGTTTAGAGATTTTGACTTGGTAAAATCTAAATATAAATGCACCTATATACCCTTCCTTAGGGCTCATAAATGTTTAGGATGATCTAGATTAAACAAACTAAATGTGTCAATTGTATGTTCCATTCATATTGGTTATCATGTCGTAGTGAACTATCCTTGTGAAAACCAAGTCAATCCATAATAAAATAGAATTTAAAAACAAATGAAGGATTAAACATATAGTAGTGCATTCAATGATTATTATTATTATTATTATTATTATTATTATTATTATTATAAAGTTTACCCTTGTGCTATCCTATAACCATGAACCTTATGGAGATGAAGGAAGATCCTTAAAACATGAATATTGAGTAGACAATACAACTTTACTTAAGTGAACATCTTTTAACTTCATAATGCAAGTGAATGACTAAGTGTAAAACACTATAACCCTTATTTCTAAATCTAGGTGGTTGGGTTGATTTGAAAACATGATTCCTTTCTTGTGTGTGGATAAATGAAGTACTCCCTAAAAGTGCATATTGTATGTAAAGCTATCTTGTAGATATGGAGGAAATATGTATGTTGGGAAAAATGTCTTTGTCCCAAAATTGCAATATCACCTTAGGATATATGCATAAACTTGTGTGTGTAATCAATTAATAATTAAGATAAAAAGGGAATAGTGGAATAATATGCATTGCAAATAAATAATAATGATGGTGGAGAGGGAATGAATGTAGTAGTAAACCTTTCATTGCTAAATTTTTGAATTAAAAGTTGTCTTTCATTTCATGGCATGTCTGGGATATAGAATGGCAGGTGTGTCATAACAACATTACATTGGTGAGACTTAAGGTCCCCAATTGCATTATTAGTCATAGAAAGTCATATAATTGTTGACTCAATTGAGATGAAATTGTTAAATGGGTGATTTAGTGAAGGTTGAATGGAAATAATGTTTTGTTGTGGTGCTAATAAACTGGACTATGTTTTTCATATTGCATGTTGAGTATTGGGTCTGCCTTGTTTGAGAAGATAAACTTTATCATGAATTGGTATGTCATTTTGTAGAATAGAATATTTTCCTATTTAATTATGTGCAAGAAAATGGTTTGTTGCTTTAAAAGATGAAATTGGAAAAAAAGAAAGAAAGAAAGAGAAAATATAAGTTATTTTGTATTCTTGGTGTACATGTGAATACCCCGTAAGGGTGCTTATGTTGTGTATTGTGGGAATTTTTGTGGATAGGCCAAGTCATAAAAATAAGTGTATGTTGTGCATCCTTGATTCATATGGAATGAAATGATAAGATTCTTGATAGTTAGTGTGGTTTGTCATGTGGAAACCAGTATATGTGTTGTGCCCCAAGTATGAGATACAGGGTATCTGACTTGGGATAAGGGTGGTGGACATCTAGTATGATCCCCTATATGTACCCTTTGTGATGGCCTTTATGTAAGCTAGCTAGTTGTGAGTTCAAATAAATGTGTTAAGTGTATAAGTGTGTCTATTAAATGACAATGTTATATAATTTATTGCAACTAATGACAGAGAAAGTAGATTTTAATGAAGGGTTTGTCTTTTGTAAGGACGATACCAAAGTTAGTGTTGCCATTTTTAAAAAATTAATTAAATAAATACATAACTTGCAACTTTAATATCGTGAGATCTTTAAATTCTCTTACCTTAGGTTATTCTTCGAGCAGCGCATGTATAGTATTGGATATATTTTTATATAGGTTGATCATTGTTAAATAATTACAAGATTAATAGTTTAATAAATTAAAATTAGTATTGTGAGTTAGACGAAATGGTGTTAAAAATTCGATTATTCTAAGAAGTCCCTTATATAATTTGAAGACTCCAATTTTAGTTAAAGCCTCCTCTTAAAAAGAAAACATGCCTTAAATTAAGGAGGGGGGAATATATCCCCATTCCCCTATAAAGAGAATCATATTAATTTAAAATAGAATTATATACAAGATGACATTAGGTTTATTAGAAATTTAGAAAAGAAAGTCTTTTCTCCCTGTTTCTTTTTAGCTCTTTTATAAAGTAGAATAATACGTGAAGGAAATGATAATTTTACATGATAATTAATATTAATTTGAATTTTCTTAAAGAAGAAGTAAATTAATTAATTATAGGATAATTATCATTTATATATATAAAATTAATAAATATTAGTTTAATATAAATAAATATGTATGTTGTAATTTATTTTGACAATGATAATAAATATTGTTTTTGTGATGGTGGTAATAAAAGTGTTGCAAGCAACAAATGATTGTGAAGTAATAGTGTTCATACATGATTAAAATTATATATATATATATATATATATATATATATATATATATATATCGTTAGTTTTTCTATCTAACATCTTGGGGCATGACCCCTCTCATGATAATCACTAGGGTATTAATATTAAAGAAAATCTAATCTTAACATATCCTTGAATAATATTATTAATATTGACATCGTCATGATTCAATATTAAATCCACTAATGTTAAATCATATTAGCATTTCACGTCAATGTAGGTTAGCATTCCTATTTCTATGGTTATTAGCAAAATGATGATTTTATACCATTAATGGGGCTCTAACATTCATGTTATTAGGAGCATGTATACTCACAAGTATGGTATATGTTCAGTTGAGACACAATAGCTCCTCTTTATGTCATGTGAACATGAATAATCACCGCAAAAAAATTATAATGCATATATAATAACATTTAGTGAGAACGATAGTATAATAATTCCATTGTTAAAACTATCATTCATGATAGTGACATCCATGTGTGTGAGTGTGTGCACTAAGTTGTCAAGGTTATCTATAACATCAGAAGCTTATAGGAGGATCTCATGTTGGGCTAGGTTGACATACCAATAGTGGTTTTATTCTAAACTTTCAAAAAAAAAAAAGTTGTTGGATTTTTCTAGTATAAAAGTATGGGCATTACACTATGTAATAAAACTATTTGGATCCTGATAAATTATACATTACATTATTCATTGTAATCTATTAAATATCATATTTCCAATACACGCTACTTAGTCGAGCATATTTATCCTATGTTTGATACAAACATTTTATTAATACAAGTGTTCATACAAAGTTCATTTGACTTCATTTTCATTCAGTGGTATTTTCCTCCCCTTTTCTCACTCTTGATTTTTTTAATAATAATAATTATTCTAGTGAGCTTTTCCATTGGAAATACTTGATGAGTTTGTTGATATACTTGTGTGTTGGCATGCATTCTTCTTCATGAAGACTTCACATGATAATGTATTGTTCATGATCAAGAATGGAAGTAATATTTCCCATGCACAGTCATTGCCACTGCACTTGAATTCATTAAACGAAAATGAAAATTAAGTCTAAGTATGTCCATGTATGTATGTCTTCATATACACTCATATGTATACATGTATGCAAATATGCATATATATGTAGATGTATATATGTATGTACATTTCTGTAGGTGTGTATATACATATATATGCCTATGTATATATATATATATATATGTATATGTATGTATGTGTATCTATATATATATAATTCAAATCTATTGTGTGTTCATGAGAGAGTGATAGGCATTGAAGGATGTCTATCTATTCAAGATATGTATGATCTTCCATGGATATGAGCAAATGAAAAAACAATGCAAATACTACATTGCTTGACTGATTTTAAACTTCACATCATAAGCCACTAATGACAGGTGGATTTCGGTCTACTCACAATAAATAAGAGCTCGCATATAGTAGATGCAAATTCACTGCTTAATAGAATACAAACATGTGCAGAACTACAAAATGACACAATAAAAGACATATGAGCTTACAAACGCCTCATTTTTCATTCCCAATACAATAGACATAGACCCTTTCAACACACACTCGTTTAATCATTTTACACCTAGGCATTTTCCAATTACTTGGACCTAATTTTCATTTTCACGAAATAAATTGTAGTGTAGTTGCAACGCACGCCTATTTGTGAAAGACTTATGCTTTTCCAATGTTTTTTACTATATACACGTTTTTCATTGCACATGTATTTGTGGGTAATTGGCATTGTCCATAGTATTTGACATGTTTGGCCTATAGTTGGTGCTAGTATTGAACACTAGAAATTGGAATACATGGTTACACAGATTTGCTATTTATTATTAAGGTTGATTGGTCCTTTATTTTTTTCAGGTGGCAGTTGTGATTCATACCATTCATTACATATGTCAGAGCATAGAAGATCGAGTTTCTAGCATGCTATGGCATAAGTTTGTAAGTTCAATTCTTTTTTTATCCCTAGTTTATATATTTACGTCCTATTCTTCTTGCAACAAAATTATTCTCTTTAAATTTGGAAGGTCTACTAAATTGCAATTATATTCATGTGCAGAGTTTGTTTCCTTGTGCCATTGTTTGCAATTGTTTAATTGTTGTTTCTTTCTGCCTCTATATTGTTACTATGCCATGGAGCAATGACATTTTAACAAGTTGATGTTGACATGTTTGAATAAATATTCCATTTATATCTACCCGTGTGTTTGTGATAAGTTTTTCCAATGGCTATTCACTGCACTGGCTTCAATATGGTCAACTGGTAAGACAAATTCATCCCTTTCCAAAAATATAATTGCATCACATCATCCAACATTTTAGTCACACCTAGATGTCTGGAATATGGTGATTCATGCACTTCTTTCCACACCAGATTTCTCAACTCTTCAGAATTAGGCACATACATTCTTCCTTTAAACCTTAACAATCCACTAGGTTCAAAATGAAATCCTTCTTACCTTGCATCTTGTAGATTATCCATGAGTGCTTGCTTAACTTGCTCACTCACCACCCTTGAATTTCTTTAATCCTTGACCCTTAAAGTTAGTTTCAATGGATACCATTGAGGTGATATGCCTTCTATGACTTAGGGCATCAACAACCCAATTTTCTTTTTCCTGATATAGTTGATATTGAAGTCAATCAAATATCAACTCTAACCATCTCCATTGTCATGCATTCATATTGGGTTGAGTTAACAAATACTTAAGACCATGGTGACTAGTCTTTAGTTCAAAAGGCTTCCCAAGCAAATAATGTCTCCACATCTGCAATGTATGAACAAATATTCCTAACTCTGAATAATGAGATGAATAATTCTTCTCATAGGGCTTAAAATTTCTTGATTCATATGCAATGACCTTCCCTTCTTGCATCAACACTCCACCTATTCCTTCTCCTGATGCATCCATGATGGCAGCGAAGTCACCCGTTGGATCTGGTACCTTCAATATCAGAGCCATAGTCAACTTCTCCTTGAGTAGATAAAATGTTGCTTGACATTTTTTTGTCCACTCAAACTTCTTTCCTTTACTTTGCAATGAAGTAATAGGAAAAGCTATCTTGGAAAAGTTTTCACCATACTTCCGATAGTAGCTAGCCAAACCCATGAAACTTCTAACCTCTGGTACGTTCTAAGGTATTGGCCATTCTAGCACCTCTTTTATTTTAGCTAGATCCACTAAAATTCCCTTGACTGAAATTACGTCAACCCAAATAATGCACCTTCTTTTGAAAGAAATTAAACTTAAAGAGTTTTCCATACAGTTTATGTTCTCTTAACCACTGGAGAACTATCTCTAAATGTTTGTAATGCTCCTCTTTGTTCATAGAATAAATTAAGATATCATCCAAGAATTCTAAAACAAACCTATCCAAACAATCCCTAAAAACATTGTTCATTAGGTTCATGAATGTCGCAGGTGCATTAGTAAGTCTGAAAGGTAAGACTATAAATTTGTAATGCCTATATCTCATTCTAAAGGAAATTTTGAATATGTCTTCATCTTTTATTCTCAGTTGATGGTAAACTAGTTGCAAATCAATTTTTGAAAACATAGTCACTCCTTGCATCTAATAAAAAAGATCATCGATACATGGCAATGGATATTTATTTTTTATCATTACTTTTTTAAGCATTCAATAATCAATACACAAGGGCAGTGTGAAACATTGGGTCTTATCAATCCCTTAGATAATAACTCCTCCAACTGTGCCTTAAGTTCCATTAATTATTTAGTAGTCATTCTATAGGGCACCTTGGAAATAGGTTCAGATCCTGGTACAATCCCAATAGAGAAATCAAATACCCTCTTGGGAGGTAATCTAGGTAGCTCATCTGAAAATACATCCACAAATTTCCATAAAGTGGAATACTTCTCCATATATGTTTCTCTAGATGCCACCATTTCTCCTTCAATCTCTAGAGAATCTCATGGTTCACAATCCATGACATTATCTTGAGTGAATTCCTTGACTTCTATTTTGACTGCAAATAGTTGGCAACCTTTCTTTTTCGCTCTAAGAATTTTCTTGGTAGAAATTTTATGCAACTTAATCTCTCTTGGTGTTCCTTGCAACGTCACCCAATTTCTTAGATTATCAACACTCTACTACCTTGGAATGACAATCCACTTTGGCTATATGTTTCCATATCCAATTCATTCTTGAAATGACATCATACGATCTGAGGGGTGTTACGTACAAGTTTACTTTAGTCAAGAAACTAGGAAGTTCTACCCTAGATTCGAACAAGCATTGCTTCACCATTACTCTTGTTTGGTTTGCATACTCAACAATCCAATACTTTTCCATAATTCTAGCTTTTCTAGATATTTGATTAGCTACTCTAGATGAAACAAAATTTTATGTTGCTCCAGTATCAATAAGTATAGATATAGATATACCAAACAAAATACCTAGAGTTTCCACTGGCATGACTTGATATTCAACTTGTCGATTGTCTAAGGTTGCATGGATCTTCTACTGGAATGCAGTTCATTGTGGAGGAAAATATTTTTTATTTGCTTGAGATCCTAAAGGCTTTTTGTGACATTGAGCAACATAATGATCCCCTCTACAAGTATAGCATCCTTGTATAGGTACCTTCCTTTTTATAGACTTGTCAAATTTACTGACATTCCCTCCAATATTGTTGAAATTGTTGTTATTTTTTTGTTTCCTCAGTGATCTCTTCTTGGTTCATTCCAATTGTTACAAGATCCCTTATTTCCTTGCCTTTGAAATTATTGTGCTCCAACAAACTTCCTTGGAACCTGATTTACTTGAGACCCACCAAACTTGTTTTGATTTCTGATCTCCTAGTGGATTGAAATGGCTTTGAGCTTCTGCTCTTGCTTGACTACATTTTCATATACTAGATCCATAGTATTTGGGCCATGTACATCCACTTCACCACCAATTGAGCTATTCAACCCCATGATGAAATTTCTAATACAAAAACGTTCATCCTTCTGGTACATTGGAACGTACTTCAAAAGACGTGTGAACTTTTCTCGGTAATCGTTCAGCAACATATCACCTTGTCTCAAATTTTGGAAATGAGTATTTTGGTCATAAAATAGTTGAGGTAGCCATCTTTTTCAAAATATTTTAGCAAACTCATTCCAAGTTAAATTTAGAGAACTAAGACCAAGTTCCATCTTTTTGTTCATCCACCAGTTAAAAGCTTCTCCCACTAACTGAAATGCACCCCAAATAGCTTTGGTGACCTTAGAATAGTTTCTAATCTCAAAATATTTTTCCATTTGAATTAACCGAGCCTCAACCTCATCTCCGTCAGTGCTTCCCTTAAATTTTGGCAAGGTAACTTTTCTCATATCCCGAGACAACTCAGTTGCCACATGTTTTCTTTTGCTACTTTCAGATTTGGATAGAGATTCTTCTTCCCTATGTTGATTTGGTTGATTAAGGTCATGAGAATTCTCTCCTTCATACTCATTAGGTGTTTTTTCTTCTTCACCTAATGGAATTTATTGTTCAAGATTTTCATTCCTTTTCACTTCTTGTTCAAGATTTTCTATCCTTTTCCTAGAGTTTCATCCATGATGGCCAAGATACGATCCAACTTGGTTTCAATATTAGCTAGACCTTGTCTAACTTCCCGACTTTCTCCAGTATTAGTCCTTTTTCTCACCATCTTTTCAAGAAAAATTTATACCTAAAGGTTCATCTATATTATATCCTATCATGGTTTACTTAATATACTGAAAAACTTTTCAAAAGAGCAAACATTCACACACAAGAAAATTTATTTTGTTCATAAGTTTTGATATATAGAAAATAAATTTTCATTTATTCATAAGGATTTCAATTTCCTTTCTATTACATTGAGTGACTATTCAATTATTCAAGAGGAGAGTATCCATCAGATTCACTCTCAGATACCTAGCTTAATGGGGTATACCCTTCCAATTTTTGCTCATCTCTCATTTGTTCTTCTCTATCCCAAAAAGGATAATATCCCTTGGATTTATCTTCCAATACATAATTACGAGGTACATAACCTTGTGACTCACCACTTGAGGAAATAACAATTCTTTAAGCCATGGGTAAAACACAAGGATCTCTAAATAACATAGCTAGATTGACACTACATTCTAAGGGCATATCCCTAGAACGTGATAGTGAGTTCAATTTTTTCGGAGAGACACAAGGTAGATAGTTGAAGTTGGCTTCATTTATCATCCTTCTCTTTTCTTGGCTAATTCGTGATAGAGTGTGATTGATTGTCTCAGTATCACTTAGCCAGATGTGGTTGTCATAGTTAGTTCCCTCTATGGTACGAACAAGGGCTTCCTTTTCCTTCTTGGCCCTCAGATAATGCTCATCCCTGATTACTAACTTTCTTGTATTTAACCTAAGATGCACCATCCTAGCACAAGAATTTACCAAACATTAGATTCACATAATTTTGGAAGGAAAAACATAGGGAACACATAGGTTCCAAAGCTGAACCTAGTAGGTCTGATACCATGTGTAACATGCCCCTTGTTCTAAACAGTAATTTTCCTATGTTTTACCACAAGTGAATTTAATCTAAAGGCTAAACACATAGCTACAATAAAAAGAAATTCTTTTCAAAATAAGATAAAATTCACACATGATAGCAACAAATTATCTTTCTCATTTCATTCAATGAATTGTACAATATTTCCAAAGAAATGATTTCATAAACTAGATACAAAACACATTTTCCATCTTTCAAAGAAATAGATACAAGATCATACATAGCTCATTTGAGCTCCATTGGCACTAGAAATACAAATGATCCAGGAAATCCCCTTTCAAATCTTGGCTTGCCAATTGAGAGGAGAAGCATCACTCAAGCACTTTTTTGCCATCCATGGATTAACTGTGGTCCCCTGTACATCTACCATATATGGAAAAATAGAGCAACTTCCAAAAAAAAACAACATAGTGCAAATATGTGTCCCTTTGAGGTAAAGAATGCTTCTATATATACACAAAAATCAACATCTCTAGGCTAGAAACAAGGTAAATGAATTGACACTTTTCAACTTGTATGATTCGACTGAACATGGTAAACAAAAGATGGCAGATTTCAAACTTAATTCTCAACAAAACAGAGTAGCAGGTCGCTTCATTCTTGGATAGTAAGAATGCATTTCAGATATGCAAAGTAAATGATCAAACATGTCAACTCTATTCATGTTAGCTTCTACTTGACTTATTCTCCAGTTTACTTTAGTTTTCGTCACTGGACATAGTTCATAAAATAGACTTCTAAAGCAATGTAGGGTCATCCCACAATAATGGGTTACACTTTTTGGCCAAACTTGACATTGAAATCAACATTTTTAGAGAAAACTTCACTTTCTGACACTTATAGTAGGTAAACTATTAGGAATTTGAAAATGATGTAAACTAGTGATTTGTAAGATTTTGTCTGTAGATTTTAAATGTATTTTTTTTTTAAAATTGAAATTAAATTTGAATTTCGCGCTTCCCTTGATAACTAGTTTTTAATAGTAAACGACATTTTTTAAAAGTGGTGTGTACTTCAGCACGCATAACTTTTTTTCTACAAAGGATAAAACTCTAATTCTTTTGAATTTAGGTTGGTAACACAAGTATCTAGGGATTTAATTTTGTTTCATAGAATTTTGTTCAATAATTTTCTTTTAATTAAGTTTTGAAGTCAAAACATTTATAATTTAGACATAGGTGCACTTCAGCACGCATAAATTTTTTGGTATTGCATTGAAATTAATT
>VDFB02004188.1:0-29690 GCA_007258455.2 Sequoia sempervirens | reverse complement strand
TTTAATTGATATTTTATCTCGTTAGTTCATGTGACATTGTATTGGTGAAGAGAACGGTATTGCATCACTCGCTTGCAAGTTTCATGTGATTTCTGCGATTCTCTCTTCACGGTGTGTATGAATTACTATATGTATGCATGTGCAACATTTGCTTGTTTATAGGATTGCAGGTACAGGACATTAGCTTCACCTGGTTTAACAGGTTTGAGCGTGTCCACTACTCAATAGTAATATTGGGAGATAGTAACGGGCTACCTAGTCATACCTTTACCCTAGTACAGTGTGTCGTCAGTTTGAGTTTGGTTTTAGTTTTAATCATTGTTGTTGTGGCTATTTTATTATTGTGCAAATTTGATTTGGTAGATAAAATGTGTATTTAATTTAAATATTTAATTAAATGAATTATTGTTGTGAAGGCTTTAGAATAAATTAATTAATTAATTTAATTTTGTTATGTTGTTGAGTAAATTTTATTATTAAAAATAAGTGGTAATTAAATAAATAAGAATATTTAAATTGGTTGCAATTAGTAAATTGTATTATTATATTTAAATGCATGTGAATGGGAAAATATTTGAGTTGTAGAGGGAAAAGATATTTTGTTGAAATAACTCTGAGTTAGAAATTTGTTATCTAGTTGTTGGAAATTCAATCTCGGAAGAGATATTAGGGAAAAAGAATAAAGTCGTTTCACGAGAGTTTTGTGTCAGTTGTGGAAAATTGGTGAGGAAATTATGGATCTCTCTCAAGATTTGTTTTAGAATTTTACTGTAGAATTCTTGGCTGTGTATTGTGTTTTCTGAAAAGAGGCAAATTTACTGGAGGAAGTTTTGGTTACATTGGCAATTTGAAGTTACAGAGAAGCTCGGCAACAATTCTCGAGGCAACAGTTCTTTTGGAACAGGTTCTTTTACTGTTTTAGTGAATTTTGAATTGAAAAGTTGTTTATATTACTGTAATGCAATTTGGAAAAGTTTAGGAAAAGAATTTCCAATACTGTAGAGGCTCTTGTGTTTTTCTGTTTAAAAGATTGCCTTAAAGAGGAACCTCTGTAGAAAACAATTAAAATTCTCTATGTTATTGTTCATTCGAAATAAATTGATGCAAAAGAAATTTAGATCTCTATGGAAAAACCGTCATTCTATTTGTTTCCCTATTCTTTTGGTTATCTGAGGAAAAATGAAATTTATAGCTTTCTGTAGAAAAAAATTCCTCTATGAAATATTATTGCTCAACTTAAACTTGTGATTGAATTAATTGTATATAAGAATATATATATATATATATATATATATATATATATATATATATATATATTACAATATATATATGCATACATATATATTTATATATCTTATATTAATATTGTGCCTTTTTTTAATAGCACTATGAATTTATTGAGAGATGAATTTGAAATCATTGTACAACGAAATTTCGTTACCGTAGGTTTTTATTTGTTTAAAAAAAAAAAAAATTGATAGTGAATGGGGGCTGGGGGTTTGGAAACCCCAGCTGCACCCATACTAGGGTGTGCTGCTATGTGCAGCGCTCCCCACACCCGTGTGGGGGGAAGCGTTGCCCACAGGCAGTGAACCCTACGTGGGGAGTCCACGACCAGGGTGTAATACCCCTCATGTTGTTGTTTGGACTTGATACTTCTATGGTTTTGCTTGATACTTTGAGACTTTGGTAGTTACTGTTTGTTGGTTAGATTGGTGGATTAGATAGTTTAGACTGCTTGATGACTATGCTACTTTATTTTATGACATGGATATTATGATATGACATGATGGTTACACTTGATTTGGTAATGTTTAATTTGATGTTGTAGTATATTGTAATGCAATAGATTAGTAATTATTTTATGATGATACAATGTGATCAGTTTAGTTTAGCAATGTTACTTTATACCTAATGTTGTAGTTGTTATTGTAGCTTTGGTGAGGGGACAGTGTAGTACCACTCATTTACGAGTGCCCTGCTACGCTGCAATTCCTTCTCATGATATGATGTTTTTGATTATATATATACATGTTACTTGACGTTTATTGGTATGCAGGAATTGCAGGAATAAAGTCTTGATTCCACCTGCTTCAGCAAGACAAGGTGAGCATTAAATTAACCCAATGGGTACAATGTTGAAAAAGGGAGTTGATAAGGAAGTGTCCCCATCCCAAGTCCGTCATCCCATTATGAGTTTTTTGATGTCATGATTGAGGTTTTGTCCTTGTCTTTTTGTAGTTGACTACTGATTAATTAGTTTATTTATGGTTAGTGGTTATTTAATTAATCTTTGTTTCATAAAATTAATTAATTTTGTTGTGTTACTTGATTAATTGTAAGTTAGTAAAATGTTGAATTTTAAATATATTGTAAATTTAAAAGTTATTTAATTAATTAAAAGTGTGAGAAATTAATAATAATGGTGATAATTATATATTATCTTTTTCCTAATATTAAATTAGAAAATCTTGTGTGGATAATATCTTGAGAAAATAATTAATTTTTAATTAAAATTGTAGATAAGTGTGTGCTTTTAAAAAGCAAGAAAAGAACCAATGAATGGAGAGGATTTTTGAGGAAAAAGATGAAGAGCTTTATTGATTTTTATTTATTTTTTTGTGAGAGAGTTTTACAGACAGAAAGGTTTTTCTAGTTTTTGTCTGTAAAAGAAAAGAAAAATAGTTTTTTTTTGTATTTTTGGGTAAAAGAATTGTTTTGAAGAAATGATTGATTCAGAAAAGAGTTGAAGGAAGGAAAACTAAGAACAAACTGTAGAGGGGATTCTAATTGCAAAGAGGAAGAAAGCTACTGTGTTTGGATTCTACATCAAACGAAGGACTCCAGGTTCCCTAAAACTTATTGTTTTATTCTTTTTTATTTTGTAAACAAATCTTGTCTGCCATGTTTTGAAAATAAATTTCTCTATGTTTTGAAAAAGGTTCCTGTGATTGAAAATTGGTTTGTAATAAACCTTTGAATCCTCTGTAGGAAATTATAGTAAAACCTTCAAAATTTCTTCAATAAAACTTAGTGGTGGAAATAATTATTTTGAAAAGAAAATCATTTTTATTAGTGGGTTAAATTTGAATGCCCAGATTTATAGTGGATCTGATAGAAAACTAGTTTATCCACACTATTTATTTATATTTCTAAGTATATATAAAATAAAAATTCATATATATATATATATATATATACAAATACATACATGTATTCATTTGTGAGGACCTGTTTGTATTTTAATAATATATATTTTTATTTTTGGGGTTCTGTGTTCGCCACTGTTTATGACGAAATCGAATATAAAAAAAATGTATTGGGGAAGGGTCAACCATGTTGTACCCCTGTCCCCCCTGTATGGTGTTTTGGGCGGCAGTAATGGCTGCCAGTAGTCAAGGACTGTCATACATAGTAGTCCAAGTGGCTACTGGCACGACATCCCTTGGTTGTTGTGTGTGGCCATTGGGGAGGCCGCAGTCTCCCTAAAGGGAGGTTCGCAGCCTCCTCAATGGAGGCGCTTTATGCTTATTTTAAAATTTATTTTATTTTCTTTAAATTTTGTTTTTTTTTTCAAGTTAATAAATTTTATTAAATGTAATTTAAATTTAATTTAATGTTTAATTCAGATTTATATAATATATATATATAATAAAATATATATGTATATGTATATATATATATGTATATATATAAATATATATATATGTATATATGTCACTATGAGTATTTTAAATATGTTTATATAATGATTTAAAATATATGATTTATATATATATATATATATATATGTATATATATATACACGTAAAAAGTGTATATATGTGTATATATATATAAAGATCTATATATATTTATATATATAGTTGTATGGTGATAATTTATATGTTGAGGACATGGATAAATTATATAATTTCATAGGTTGTAATGTTGGATAAACTGTATTATTATAGTGTAATTGTGAAAATTAGAGATAAACTATCTATTAATTAATTGAATATTCTCAAGTAATTGATTTGTTTAATTGGAGAAATTTATTGTGTATTGAAATGAGTTGTATAGAGTTGTGTTATGTAAATTGCTTACTCTTGAGACTATTCATTGAGTCTAGTGTGGTTTTCTTTTGTTCGGGTTTATGTCTTGCGGGAAAACCCTAGAGTTAGCTTATCCTATTATAGGAACTTAAGTTGTTGTTTAGAACTTACAAAGGTGGGGATATTGATGTCATTAGTGATTTTGAAATTTGATATTTGGCCAGCCTATGTTTTGACTATGGTTGTGATTTTAGTTTGCACTCGAATTGTATCATTTTGTGAATGTAATTCAGATGATTTTGGCGAGATGGTTATGCCTCGTGGATGTTCCAATTGTTGGTTCAGTAATTCTTGTTGGTACAATCCTTTTGTGTTGGATATTTTGTGTTGAGTTTTTAGAGCTCGAGTGGCTCTAAGTGGGAGCCGACGCACAAAGGGGATGTTAGGGTAACCCATGTAGAGTTAGTATAATCAATGATAACCTAAGTAAGTAATTATGGGTGGGTGGTTAAACATTAATAAGATAATTATGATGCCTCGTCTGCCTGTTAGAGCTATCACAGACTAAAGGGGACTGAGAAGGTCGTGGATGGCAAGATCGTTACCTTGTCTTCATGAGAGGTTAACGATTCCACATGAGTAACCCTATGGAGTGGCAACTTGAGATAGGATGTTAGGAGAACCATAGATGGAGGCGGCACCTTGAACTAGGTTGTCTAGATAATCTATGTATAGATGGAGGTGGCACCTTGTGATAGGTTGTCTGGATAATCCATGCAAAGCCATGCGATGACACTCTCCTCTAACATTCCATTTGTGTTGTTTTATTGAAGTCTTCTAGAAGTATTCTATTGATATTATGACTTGATATTTATTGATGATGTGTTTCATGACTTATTGTTGTAATATTTGGAAAGTGATTTATTGTTATGTTTCGAAGTGGTCTATTGTTATGTCTTTTGGTGATTTATAGTTGTTTAGTTTTTAGTGTGGTCTAGTGATATTATGTTATCTTGTCTGGAGTTAGTCTTGTGTTATTGTTAGATGTGCTTGGTCTAGGATCCTTGCTTGTTTACTCCCAGCACGGGGGTGGTTGGGTGGAACGTGCTTCGCACCTTGTTGGGTTCCCTTTGGACACAATTGTACCATTCAGTGCAAGGTTTTGCAGATGATGTTGATCCAGGATTCATATGCTCCAAATGTGTATTTGTACTACTAATGTATTTCATTTATTGATGTATCTCTCCCACGTGTGTTGGGAAGACCTTGATGTAACTTGTATATGTGATTATTGGGATGTATTTTCAGACAAATGTATTGTACTATCACACCATGTGATTCATTCTTGTACTACCATTTGTAAACATTGTTAAGTTGTGTTGTATTTGTAGAAATATATATATACTTTATATCTTTATGATTCAATTATTGTCATATGTATGTATGGTTTCATTTGGTATATTCACATCTTTCTTGATATCGTGAATGAATGTTTAATTGATGTCATGAATGATTGGATTTACATTATTGGTTATTTAATATTTCATTTATTACTTTGTTATGGATTTTTTTTTAGTAATGTCACCTTGTGTACCCCAAGGGATTTAGTTGTGCAACTTAGAACATTGTTATGTTGGAATACTTAAGTACATTTCTTATGTTCTTTAAAAAAAAAAAATTGTTGCATTTTTATTTGTTCCTTTGGGGTTGCGCGACGGGGCGTTACACAGGGCAGTGCCTAGGTGCATGTGTATGCGGTGGTTGTTTTGTTTACTGGGAATTTCGAATTAATACAAATTTTATATATATTATATATGTTATATATAATATATATTTACTATATATAATATATATAATATATGTGTTTAAGTTAAATGTATTCAATATTATTTATAAGTAATATGTTTATTATATTTGTATATATACATATATAGTTGTATATATATAATTATATATATATATATAATTATATATACATATATATAGATATATTTAAATATTTGATAATAAATGATTTATTTTAATGAAATATTGAATGGTTAAGTGCATGGAAGTATTATTTGTATTTATTTAATGAAGTGATTTCAATTAGAAGGTTGAGATTTGTTCATCTGTAATTGTGGTTTGGAAAACTAAACTATTGTTTTAGAACAATATGAAATTATTGAATAGAATTATATTTAAATGGTGTGTTTTAGTATGTAAAGGTGATTGTAATGGATTTAGGAAATCCAACGGATAGTGATGGTTAGTTTCTTGAATTTTTATTTAAAAGCATGTGTATCTATAATTGTGAATTGGGGGGGAAAGTATTTGTCATTATGTGAATCTAAGTCTTCCAGAGTTGTAATTGTGGAAGGGTTGTGGTAACTTTAGTTTACCCTTTGAGTTTCTTGGGTAGTGCACGTATTGGGTTTCTGTATTGGACATCCGTAGAGATGTGTTACCTTTTGAGGTGTATTGGTTATTGTTTTCAGTTCTTAGTGCATGGTCTACCCTTGGCATGTAGTTTGAGTTATGTGTTGTTGATAGGGGAGTGGCTTTCAGTGAGGGTTGGGACACAAAGTGGTCCTAGGACAACTCGTGTGGGAGTTAGTATAATCAAAGTGGGAATTAAATAATCTATTAGCTTAACACATATAGCAAGATATTTAGCCTCGCTTATTGGCTCAAGGGCTTGTATGAGACTTGAGATGAGTCGGGAAGGCCTAGAATGGCTAGATCGTTATCTTGTCTTCTTGAAAGATAACTGATTCCGCACTGGTGTGCATGTGGGGCCAAAATCGTGAGAGGTTACCAGGTTAACCCTAGAGGGGGGCCGAGACCTAAGAATATCTCCTTTGGACAACCCATGCAACCTTTGTGATGACACTCCTCCTATGTCAACAGTCAAATTATTTGTATTCTGATTGTACTTGATTTAGTGATTCTAGAAGCAATGTGACCCTAATTCTTGTTTATCTATTATGTGAGTATTTTTGTATATTGCCTATTTCTAGAGGTAATAGGTTTTCTTGGTTTCCTATTGGGTGGCGTGCATCTTACACTATTGAGTTTCCTTTTGGGTGGTGTGCATCTTAACGGGTACCAAATGGTTGGGTGGCGTGCATCTTACACTGTTGAGTTTCTCTTTCTGTTCATGATGGCAAGATCTTCTTGTTCGAGGAGCTCGTGTGGTTCTCTAGAGTTGTTCTTCTCTCCTTCTTCATTGCAAGCGTGGATCTATATGTATAGTGTAATACCTCAATTGTATCCAAGGTGAACCTTGTGATGTAATTGTAATAATATTTATGATTTATTCATAATTGGATTTAATGGTATATTGGATGTTATGTGGTGTTGTATCTATGGAAATATGTTTCTATACATTTCTATGTGTTAGATTTATCTTGCAATGGTTTATTGCTTTGTTGTAAGTTGTATCTTGAGTTTAATATTCTTATGCTATGGTTGGATTTAATTTTATAAGTAATGGTGTTCACGTGTAGACGCATTGCGTAGCCTAGAGGATGTATGTAGTTAGAGTATGATACTTTACTCGTCTTGTTTACCTTTTAAGAGAAAAAAAATTAGTTGTGCTTCCGCAGTGTGCATCGTCCTCTAGGTTGCGAGATGGGGTTTTACACTACTCTTCCATTCTTCCTCTCCCATCCTTTCCTTTTCCCCATCAAGAGAGATCCTCCCCAAATGATAAAAAAGAAGAGAAACCAAAAGAAAAGAGAGAAGCCAAGGCAAGAAAGAAGCCAAGTCAAAAGAGGGATCCCCTTCTCCTTTCAAAAAGAAGGAATATATAGAAGGGAAAAGGGCAACTAACTCCCCAAAACTTCCCAACCACCTAACCGACTCCCATTTTCGCCACTTTTCATAAGTGGAAAATAGAGTGGGTTTTAAACTTCATTTAAGTGATTTTATAGAATAAAAAGACCCCTACTCTATAGACCTACCACTTGGGGAATATTTTAAACAATTAAAACCACATAAAGACATTATAAAACCTAAAATAAATAATGAAATTTAAAGAGGTGACTCAAGGGACTAATAAACAACATTTTCCACATACATTTGACCCTTACAAACCAAGGTTGAATACATATCCTTGACATTACTAGAATTTTCCAAGAATGACATAAGGGAAATAACTATGTGATCCCTTCATCAATAGTGGCCAATTTTAACCTGTTTAATCAATCAGAAGGAGGTGTCAGTATTTCTCGTAATTAATAGTATTTGAAACAAATAACATATGAAAAATACTCTTCTAATGATAATCAACTAAGGAATTAAATCTCCATATAATTTAACTCTACCTACTTGCATAATATCCTTTAGAGTCAAGAAATAATTGATCATGTTATTGAATATCAAAATATACCACTTATCAATAATCTATTACCCATAATGAATACTACTACAACCAAATATTGAATATCAATCATTACCTTTATATTCACTTACTCACACTCATAATATAAATCACCTAACATGATGAAATCCATTAATATACATAATGATATTACCAATAACAAAACCTCTCAATCATTACATACTTACATAGATAGGGAATAAATCTCATTTGGTTGTCACATGAAATAACAACAACCACTAGTTAGTTAGTTAACAATAAAAAATATAAACAACTTGATGCATAGGAACAATAATCAATAATGTATATTTACCGACACAAAAGAACATAAAATATAGGACATGAATTGTTGATGACTAATAAGATCAACAAGGCCACAAGGGGTGGGGTCTTACATATAGAAAATTTAGCCCTCATCCCTCTAAACAAAATTGAATAACAACCAAATGTTTTTCCTCAATGAAAATAAAGAAAAAGAAAAAGAAAATAGAAAAACTGTCTAAATGTGCTAATTAGAGAAATCATAACCCTCATTGAAGATTAATTAAAGTGCTAAAATTATTATCAAAAATACCCAACTAAAACTTTCTCCATTTTTTAATTTAAAAAATATAAACCACCCACCATTTGCACATAGCTTGGCCCAAAAACTCATAAAATATCATTCACAACTATATGATGCCTAACTGAAATTCTTAGCCCTCTAGGTCTCTAAAGCTTAGAGGTCAACAAATTGAAAGCTCAAAGCTTCAATACAAAAATGGAAAAACTAAAAATATCCAATAAAATTTATGAAAAACAACACACAAAATTGAATCTTTCAATTTCCAATCAGTTTTAGCATTTCAAACCCTAACCTTAACAAAGCAATATTTAGACCATCACTTCCCTTATATTTATGGATCCATAGAACACTACTTACTTTTAAAATATTTTTTCTTACATGCACTACTCATATAAAATCATGGACATATCAAATCCATAACTACAATTCATCCACCAAGCCCTACAACACCAAATTCAATATAAAAATTAGCCACAGTAGCTCGAAACCCCTACCTCATACATCCAAAACCCTCACCAATTCCACACTATTTGTAAACCTTAATTCACTTCCAATAGAAAAAAATTAAACCTAGATATTTATAATTTTTCCACCTCATCTTCACCAAATGAATGTTCTCGTTGTGCCAAATTTAATGCTTAAAATTTCCATTGCATAGTAGCACAAAATAAATATAATTTTATCTAAATTAATTATATAAATTTCATATAAAACCCTCTAGTACAAAAACTAGTTGTGAAATTATGAAGAAATATGTTCTATTAAATTTGTAACTATTTTAAAAAATCCTTAAAAATGATAAAATACAAAGTGTAATGAATAAAAATATTATGTGAGAAAAAACACAAATTGATAGAGTTTTTCTAGATTTTCTAGGTGGCTATTATTTGAGAATAAAATACATGAATACTAAGTATAGAGCTAAACAAATCAATTGCAAATTAGCAATGAGTTCGAAGATCTTATCTTGCATTTTTTAACATAAAAACCCTAGCAAAATTAAATTGTCCCATCTTTTAAGCATGACATCATCTCCTAGACCTTTCAGCAAGATTTTGTCTTCATTTTGTGTAGCTACGACAGACACTCAGAAGTTTATGCTCTTAGATGCTGAAGTTGTGACTAATTCTCTTAGATGCTCATCCTACCATGGCCAAGTAAAACCTATATTAAAGAAGAAAAAATATTTGTTAAAATAATTCTTCTTTATGTAGCATCTCGTAAAAATAGTAATTTCACATAAACATGCCAAAATAACACAAAAGGAGAGTGGATATGAAAGGGCTATAAATTGCATAGTAATAACTATGGGAGGAACAACAGACCCTGTGGCCCTCTAGTGTTGTGTAGTACCCCTCCATTTATGCTTATTTTTTATGTTGCATGTTTTCACACTAATAGACTTTGGTACTTTGGTTTGGATATTTTTTATCGCTGATTTTGAGCGACAGTGGATTCACTTTGTGTTATGATGATACTTTGTATGGTGATAATTGATTTCTGACATGCTTTGTGATAGTGTAGATATTTCCTTCAAATCTTATTGTTATGTATATGTTTATGATGGACTAACTGTTAATTAATTTGTCAGTCTGATGTGACATGTATTGGTGTGGAGAACGGAGTTGCATCACTCGCTTGTGAGTGCCCTGTGATGTCCGTGATTTTCTCCACACGGTGTGCCTGTACAATGGATTACATATATATATATATATATATATATATGCATGTTATTTGTTTGGTTGCAGGATTGCAGGTACATGACACCGACTCCACCTAGTTACTCAGGTCTAAACGTGTCAAGAGTCAACGGATATGTTGATTGGGAAGTAGTAGCATGGTTCATCCTAGTCTAGTCTTAAACCCAGTCATAGTACATTGTCAGTTTAGTTTGGAGTCTTTGGTTGTCTTGTTTGTTCCTGTCTGGATCAATTGCTTGAAAGGAAAATTTGTTAATTTTAATGATAGTTATTATTCTTTAATTTACTGTTATTTAAATTAATTTTTAAATGTTAAAGAAATAAGTTTTACATGTTATTTAATTAATTAATTAGTTCGTTTGGTTAAATAATTTGATCATTAAGATTAAATTTATTTAATTAAATAAATTAATTGATTAAATTAAAATTGTTTTAAATGTGTGTGAATAGATTTAATTTTAAATTAATTATTATTTTGGAAATGGCATTTTTAATTGTAAATAAATTTTGTATTTTTGAAAATTGGAAATTTTAAATAAATTAAAAGCATGCAAATTTTAAAAGTGGAGGATAGGAAAGATTACCAGGAAGTTGTTGAAGATATTTTCTTCTTCTCGACATGTGTGCCAATTAAATTTATTGTTTATGGTTGAGGAATTTGTTGGAGGTTATTTGGGATTTGGGAAAACACAGAAGTTTATCTTTTTTCTTCACGGAAAATGAAAATATAGTCTGCTGTTAAAATTTCTTTAAAAGTGTTTTGTGATATCCCTTGGTATTATTGTATATTTGTGGAAGTTCTTTGGTTTGCATTTTGGGAATTGGTATTCGGGAAAGGTTTTGGAAGCTACAGGCAACAGAGGCTCTCATCACCAGACGGATTTTTGAAGCTAAGGAAACAAGTATTTCCCTTGTGTTTTAATTTGTTGTTTTTGAAAAATAATGTCTAAGAAAAGAAAATTTTATTTTATTAAAAAAATTTGTATTTCTCAAGAAAAATTATTTACTATATATTTTCTGAAAGGATTTGTAGATTTCTTAAATATTTCTGAAAACTTCCTCTCTTTGTAGACAATTTTTAAATTAGTGAAGGGAAATTATTTTAATGGTTGAATGAATTTGGAAACCTCTGGGTAAATTAGTGTTGATTGGAAATATTTGTGTGTAATTTCTAGTTAAACCTAGTAGAAATTTTTACAATTTCCCCATTTGAAAACTCTGTGAAAATTTGTATATATATATATATATATATATATATATTTATACTTATATTCTTTCATATATAAATTGGATTGAAGAAATTTTTATATTCTAAAAAAAATTGAGAGATCGTCGTACAAGCGTATTTGTGTATTGAGTTTAAAAAAAAGATGAATTTCGGTAATCACCGTATGGCGAAAGTCATAGAAAATTCGTTCTAAAAAAAAAAAAAATTAATGTTTTTGGGAGGGCCGAAACCCTCCCCCATTTTTCATATGGGTGGGCGCAACCCTGGTAATGGTTGCGTCCTCCCCACAGGGAGGCCACGGCTGGAGCTGTGGGCTTCATAAAGTTTAATTTTATTTAAAGTTTTCAAATGTAAATATTGTGTATTATGTTTAAAATTCGATTTTGTTTTATTCTTTTATTTATATATATATTATATTTATATATATATTATATTTATATATATATATATGTGAATATGAATATATATTAGTAGGAATAATATAATAATTTATATATATTTATATTTATATATAAAAATATATGTATATATGTTTGTATATAAATATTTGTAAGATTTGTGATTTATTAAGTTTTAGATAAATGATTTTGGTATTTTTAGAAATATTGCATGTAAATTTTAAGATTAGATATTTTTAAAAATAGTAAGATCGAAAGAGAAAATATAGAATATACTTTAATGTGAATTTGAGAAAATCAAGAAATAAATTAAATGAAACAATTTCTTTTATTGTTTTAAGAAAAGATTTTTAATTAAGATGATTTATTTCTTGTTATTTTTTATTGAATTGAATGGATTTAGTAAATCCAAATGATAGTTTACTATTGAGCTTTAATTTGCTTAAAATAGTATTTTCTCTTTTATTGGTCAATTTGGGAATGCTTTAGATGTATAAGTCTTCCAGACTAGTTGTATAACGTGGGGGTTGTGATTGTTTAAGTTGAATTTTTGTGTTGGCTAAGGTTGTGTACATGGTATTTACATGGTGTATAGATACCTGATTTTATGAACATAGTCATTGATGTTCGTTATGAAAAGTGTAAAATTGTATGTTGTGTGTTTGTACACCTTGTTGCCTTAGTCAAGGAAACTTAGATTCCTTTGTTATGTTTAGGGGAGTGACTCTGTGTGAGGGCCGACACACAAAGTGGTGTCAGGGTAACTTACAAAGAGTTAGTAAGTCAGTGATAACTAAATAACACATTAGTTAGATTAAAATCCTTAATAAGATGATTATGCCTCACTTATGGACTCTTGAGCTAGTTCAGTCTTGAGTATAAAATGAGAAGGCCTGGAATGGAAAATCGATATCTTGTTACCTTAAAAGATATTTGATTCCGCAATAGATTGTAAATGGGGTCGAGTTTCATAAGAGGTTACTAGGGTAACCCAAGTTGGGGGCCGGAACCTAGGAAGAAACACCAGGGTAACCTTTGCAACGTTGTGATGACACTCCACCTAAAATAACAGTTAACCTTGTGTTCTTAGCACCTTTGATTGTCTTTAATCTAGAAGCAATGTAACCATCAGTTAGTTATGTACTTGTGTCTAGGGTGAATAGGTTATGTCTAGGTAACCATATTACTATCTCCTAGCACGGGGGGTGGACCTGCGAGTACCACATGGTTGGGTGGAACGTGCACCTTACTTCGTTGGGTCCCCAGTTTATGATCATGGCAACGAGAGCTTCATGGATGGAGAGCTCGTACTTGGATACATATGTGTACTTCTTTATTGCATTATTGAAAATCTTGTATTGTAGCATCCCTCAATTGTATATGAGGTGAACATTTGTAAAATGTAATTGTAACTATTATTGATCTACCTCATCAAATGAATGAGTGTTGTAATATCTTTTCAAATACAATGTAAGAATCATATTTGTACTTAATACTATCTTGAATGGAATTCAAATGATATGCGATGTTTACTTTTGTGTTTATGTTAATTAAATATGTGCAATGCTAAATACTAAAGTCGTTTATGGAAACTCAAGTAGTGTAATGTCGCGTAACTTAGTGAATGTATGCAATTAATTAAGTTAATATTAATATTTAAAAAAAAAAATTATTGCACTGTTATATACAATTGCAACATTCCTTAGGTTATAAGACGAGGCATTATAGATTGGTATCAGAGCCAAGGTTTCTAACACTGGATGCTCTGGGTAATTGCGAGCCCATTAGGTTGACCTAGTACGTAGTGTCGCTATTTGTTAGCCTTGGTTGAATAGTATCTGAGACTCGTCATTGTTATGTGTAGGATTATGCCTAGACAAGATGGTAGAGGTCATGGTAGAGGTCGAGGTGGAGGCCGAGGGCCAATCCCTCAGGTTACTCCCCCTTTGAGCCCTCATCAAAGTGATCAGGCAAAGTAGTTGGATCAGAGGAATGAGGGATAGAATCCTGAACAGTCAGGAGTAGAGGGTTCACAGATATGTCCTTTATTAGAGGAGTTCCTAGCTTGTCTTGGACCTAGACAGGAAGTTGAGCAGGAGGTAGTTAGAGAGCGTGATAGATCTCCACGGAGAGTAGATGATATAGTGCATCATGATGCTATTACTGTAGGACACATGCAAGATTTATTGAGGGAACACCCTCCTACTTTTGATGGTACAGGAGGTGGCTTAGAGGCAGAGACCTGGCTACTAGATTTGGGTAGATGCTTCGCCATGCACCCTTACGGTAGCAATACCCGAGTGAGATGCACTATTATGCATCTGAGAGGATTCGCCTCTACTTGGTGGTGCTTGGAGGAGCAGAAGCTCCACTTAGATATTGGGTCAATGTCTTGGGAGATGTTCCTGGAGAGGTTTAGAGCACGGTTCCTATCGAAACACTAGAGGCAATGATAGGCTAATGAGTTTCATGATCTACGTCAGTTGGCTCTATCTATTGAGCAATATGAACATAGATTCTATGAACTCAAGCAGTATGCAAGTATTGGCGATGATGAGCCTATGCTAATATAGCACTTCATCAGGGGTTTAAACACCCGCATTAGTGGTGGAATCAGAGTCTTTGAGCCAAAGACTATGGAAGTTGCTGTGGAGAAGGCTCGAATAGTGGAAGAGAATCTTGTTATGGTGTTAGGTGGTCACACAGGAGTACAGATTGGTAGTGCTCCTGCAGTAGGTTTTAGTCCACAGGGTGGACAGGCACAGACAGGGGGTTCTTCTAGGAACCAATAGACACCCTCAAAGGGTGGGCAGTAGCAACAACGTACACCTCAAAAGAATAATAATCCACAACCACAACAAGGTAATAGCCCGCAGTCAGGAAAGGGTCACAACTAATAGCACAACAGGCGCAATAGATAGAATCAGCTTGCGCAGAGTGCTCAGTCTACTGTCAGTAGAGGCAGTTTCCAGCAATCCAGTGCACCTTCGGGTGGTAGAGGATTCGGTAGAGGCACAGGTTGTTACTTGTGTGGACAGCAGGGACACATTGCTAGGTAGTGTATGATGAGAGGTTCTACTAGATTTGGGCCTCGACCTATAGTTTCAAAGCCTACAGTGGGTGATGCTAGACAATCACATAAAGTATATGCTACGGTTAATGACCACCAAGCCGATCACCAGAACACAGTGATCGAGACTTCAGGTAAGTTACATGGTGTTAGTTTTTCCATTCTTTTTGATTTCGGAGCTACCGACTCTTTTATTTCACCGACCATCATTGAGCGATGTGGTCTTGTGGTGGTAAAACAAGGCAGTAAGTGGCAGGTTGAATTTGCTTCTGGGGTGAAAGTAGCAGTAGAGAACCTTGTACATAATTGTGAACTTAAAATTGGTATGTTAACTACCTTAGTAGATTTACATGTTACACCTTTAGGATCATATGACATAGTTTTAGGTATGGATTGGTTAGCATCTCATCATGCTGTGATTGACTATCGACTTAAGACAGTTAGTTGCATTAATGATTTAGGTGTGAAAGTGGAAATCATAGGTATACAAAGACCTATCTCCTTGCGGATGATATCTGCTATGCAATTAAAGAGATGTCTTCGTCAGGGTTGTCAACTGTTTGCAACAACAGTTACTGATTTGGAGGAAGGTGAGAGTCAAGAGATATCTCCTGATGATCATCCTATTCTTAGGGAATTCGCTAACGTGTTTCCTGATGATATACCTGGAATGCCACCGAAGAGAGATATTGATTTTAGAGTTGACCTAGTTCCAGGAGCAGAGCCTATATTTAGAGCTCCATATAGAATGACAACTCAAGAGTTAGAGGAACTTCGTATCTAGTTAGAGGAACTATTAGAAAATGGTTTCATTCGTCCAAGCATTTCCCCTTGGGGAGCACCTGTCATCTTCGTAAAGAAGAAGGATGGGTCTCTTAGACTGTGCATTGACTATCATCAATTAAACAAGGTTACGATTAAGAATCGTTATCCTTTGCCTAGAATCGATGATCTTTTTTATCAGATCAAGGGAGCTAATGTGTTCTCTAAAATCGATTTGAAATCTGGTTATCATCAATTGTGAATTGCTGAAGCAGATATTCATAAAACTGCATTTCGAACTCGTTATGGGCACTACGAATTCATAGTAGTACCGTTTGGGTTAACGAACGCACCATCAGTATTTATGAGTCTAATGAATGGTGTTTTTCGTACTTACCTTGATCGCTTTGTCCTTGTATTTCTCGATGATATTTTGATCTATTTGAGAAACATGAAGGAACATGAAGAACACTTGAGACAGGTATTGCAATGTTTAAGGGAAAATCAATTATATGCGAACCTGAAGAAGTGTGACTTCTTTCAAACTAAAGTAAAATACCTTGGACATGTGATTTCTGGAAAAGGTATTGTTGTGGATCCTTCAAAGATTCAAGCTATTGTAGATTGTCCCGTGCCTACTAATGTAGGTGAAGTGCATAGTTTTATGGGTCTAGCTGGTTATTATAGGCGGTTTGTTGAGGGATTCTCTAGAATTGGTCATCCTATTACTTCTCTTCAGAGAAAAGGGAAGAAGTTTGTTTGGACAGAGCAGTGTCAGTTGGCTTTTCAGACACTTAAAGAAAAGTTGACTAATGCACCTATACTGATTGTTCCTGATCCTACTAAGGATTTTGTAGTTTGTACGGATGCATCCTTAGAGGGTTTGGGAGTAGTTCTGATGCAAGAGGGGCATGTGATTGCCTATGAGTCTCACAAACTCAAAGATCACGAATTAAACTATCCCACTCATGATTTAGAACTAGCTGCAGTTGTACATGCATTAGTTCGATGGAGGCATTTCTTATTAGGTCATCATTTTGAACTTCATACTGATCACCATAGTCTACAATACATTTTTACGCAACCTAAGTTGAATGCTAGACAGAGATGGTGGATGGAGTTATTGTGTGAATACGATTTTGAAGTGAAATATGTTCAAGGAAAAGAGAACGTAGTGACTAATGCTCTTAGTCATCGTCGAAATGAGATCTCTGCTACTACTCTTGAAGTAGATTTGAGAGGTCAAATATTAGCAACACTTCCTATTGATAGATTGTATCAGGAAGTAAAGTCAGAGATTGAATCTGGTAAACCTTTAGAAGGTCGATTTGCAAGGTATATCCTTGAACCAGATGGTATATTACGACATTTAGGTCATATCTATGTACCACATTTTGAGGGTCTTCGTACATTAATTATGACTGAAGCTCATCGAGCTTCATACTAAGCTCATCTAGGTGTTAAGAAAATGCATGCGGATCTTTGGCAATTATATTTCTGGCCTGGTATGAAACGTGATATTGCTGACTATGTATCGAGATGTCTTGAATGCCAGTGAGTCAAAGCTGAGCATCAACATCCTGCTGGATTATTGCAGCCTCATCTCATTCCTGAATGGAAATGGGATATTATATCTGTTGATTTTATTGTAGGGTTACCTACATCATCACATTGACATGATGCCATTATGGTAACTATTGACCGATTGACTAAGGTAGCTCATTTTTCACCAGTACAATCATCTTACAATGCTTCATCCGTAGCTAGGATATTTATGGAGGACATCATTAGATTGCATGGGATTCCTCGTAGGATTATTTCTTATAGAGATCTTGTATTCACTTCAACCCTATGGACTTCATTACAACATGCTCTAGGTACACAGTTGAACTTTAGTTCAGCATATCATCCTCAAAGTGATGGAAAAACAAAAAGAGTTAATCAAATATTAGAGGATATGCTTAGAATGTACGTAATGGACCAACAATCACGTTGGGAGGATTATTTGTACTTAGTAGAATTTTCTTACAATAACGGATATCAGAGTTCCATAGGTATGCCACCATTTCAGGCATTATACAATCATCCTTGTCGAACTCCATTGAGTTGGGATTGACTTGAGGATAGAGTATTACTTGGTCCTGAGATGCTTCATGACATGGAGCAATAGGTTGACCATATTAGAGAACATTTGATAGCAGCATAGGATAGGCAAAAGAAGTATGCTGATGTGCATAGAATAGACTGACAGTTTGCAGTTGGAGATAGAGTGTTTCTTCAAGTGCGACCGCGAAAGAGTCCAATCCATTATGGAAAAGGCTCTAAGCTTGCGCCTCATTTCGTTGG
The DNA here is from genome assembly GCA_007258455.2 of Sequoia sempervirens. Taxonomy (NCBI): domain Eukaryota; kingdom Viridiplantae; phylum Streptophyta; class Pinopsida; order Cupressales; family Cupressaceae; genus Sequoia; species Sequoia sempervirens. The sequence goes on along the minus strand of VDFB02004188.1, from coordinate 11,224 downwards.
GCCATTTGAGATCCTAGAGAGGATTGGTCCTGTGGTGTATCGACTCACCTTACCACCCAGTTTGTCACGTATTTATGATGTTTTTCATGTATCAGTTCTTAGACCATATCATCCCAACATTTCTCATGTACTTGATTGGAATGCATTACATATAGATGACGGCTAGCTAGCTTTGGAGCCCATGGCCATTCTACGGCACCGGACACTTGGTCTCAGGGGTCGAGACGTTGATCAGGTGAGGGTCCAATGGGATCCTAGCCATGAGGCTTCTACTACTTGGGAGGATGCGACATGCATGAGGGAACTTTATCCCTATCTGTTCGCAGGCTTTCAGGAGCAAGCCTGATCCTAGGGGGGAGGATGTAGTACCCCTCCATTTATGCTTATGTTGTTTGTTGCATGTTTTCACACTAATAGACTTTGGTACTTTGGTTTGGATATTTTTGATCGCTGATTTTGAGCGACAGTGGATTCACTTTCTGTTATGATGATACTTTGTATGGTGATAATTGATTTCTAACATGCTTTGTGATAGTGTAGATATTTCCTTCAGATGTTATTGTTATGTATATGTTTATGATGGACTAACTGTTAATTAATTTATCAGTCTGATGTGACGTGTATTGGTGTGGAGAATGGAGTTGCATCACTCGGTTGCGAGTGCCCAATGATGTCTATGATTTTCTTTGCACGGTGTGCCTGTACAATGGATTACATATATATATGCATGTTATTTGTTTGGTTGTAGGATTGCAGGTACATGACACTAACTCCACCTGGTTACTCAGGTCTGAGCGTGTCAAGAGTCAACGGATATGTTGATTGGGAAGTAGTAGCATGGTTCATCCTAGTCTAGTCTTAAACCCAGTCATAGTACATTGTCAGTTTAGTTTGGAGTCTTTGGTTGTCTTGTTTGTTCCTGTTTGGATCAATTGCTTGAAAGGAAAATTTTGTTAATTTAAATGATAGTTATTATTCTTTAATTTACTGTTATTTAAATTAATTTTAAATGTTAAAGAAATAAGTTTTACATGTTCTTTAATTAATTAATAAGTTCGTTTGTTTAAATAATTTGATCATTAAGATTAAATTCATTTAATTAAATAAATTAATTGATTAAATTAAAAAAAAATTAAATGTGTGTGAATAGATTTAATTTTAAATTAATTATTATTTTGGAAATGGCATTTTTAATTGTAAATAAATTTTGTATTTTTGAAAATTGGAAATTTTAAATAAATTAAAAGCATGCAAATTTTAAAAGTGGAGGATAGGAAAGATTACCGGGAAGTTGTTGAAGATATTTTCTTCTTCTCGACATGTGTGCCAGTTAAATTTATTGTTTATGGTTGAGGAATTTCTCGGAGGTTATCTGGGATTTGGGAAAACACAGAAGTTTATCTTTTTTCTTCACGGGAAATGAAAATATAGTCTGCTGTTAAAATTTCTTTGAAAGTGTTTTGTGATATCCCTTGGTATTATTGTATATTTGTGGAAGTTCTCTGGTTTGCATTTTGGGAATTGGTATTCGGGAAAGGTTTTGGAAGCTACAGGCAACAGAGGCTCTCATCACCAGACGGATTTTGAAGCTAAGGAAACAAGTATTTCCCTTGTGTTTTAATTTGTTGTTTTTGAAAAAGAATGTCTAAGAAAAGAAAATTTTATTTTATTAAAATTTCTGTATTTCTCAGGAAAAATTATTTACTGTATATTTTCTAAAAGGATTTGTAGATTTCTTAAATATTTCTGAAAACTTCCTCTCTCTGTAGAAAATATTTAAATTAGTGAAGGGAAATTATTTTAATGGGTGAATGAATTTGGAAACCTCTGGGTAAATTAGTGTTGATTGGAAATATTTGTGTGTATTTTCCAGTAAAACCCAGTAGAAATTTTTACAATTTCCCCATTTGAAAACTCTGTGAAAATTTGTATATATATATATATATTTATACATATATTCTTTCATATATAAATTGGATTGAAGAAATTTTTATATTCTAAAAAAAATTGAGAGATCGCCGTACAGGTGTATTTGTGTATTGAGTTTAAAAAAAAGATGAATTTCGGTAATCGCCGTACAGCGAAAGTCATAGAAAATTGTTTTAAAAAAAAAAATTTTAATGTTTTGGGGAGGGCCGAAACCCTCCCCCATTTTCCATATGGGTGGGCGCAGCCACCATGGCTGCGTCCTCCCCACAGGGAGGCTGCGGCTGGAGCTGCGAGCTTCATAAAGTTTAATTTTATTTAAAGTATTCAAATGTAAATATTGTGTATTATGTTTAAAATTTGATTTTGTTTTATTCTTTTATATATATATATATATATATATATATGAATATGAATATATATTAGTAGGAATAATATAATAATTTATATATATTTATATTTATATATAAACATATATGTATATATGTTTGTACATAAATATTTGTAAGATTTGTGATTTATTAAGTTTTAGATAAATGATTTTGGTATTTTTAAAAAATATTGCATGTAAATTTTAAGATTAGATATTTTTAAAAATAGTAAGATCGAAAGAGAAAATATAGAATATACTTTAATGTGAATTTGAGAAAATCAAGAAATAAATTAAATGAAACAATTTCTTTTATTGTTTTAAGAAAATATTTTTAATTAAGATGATTTATTTCTTGTTATTTTTGACTGAATTGAATGGATTTAGTAAATCCAAATGATAGTTTACTATTGAGCTTTAATTTGCTTAAAATAGTATTTTCTCTTTTATTGGTCAATTTGGGAATGCTTTAGATGTACAAGTCTTCCAGACTAGTTGTATAACATGGGGCTTGTGATTGTTTAAGTTGAATTTTTGTGTTGGCTAAGGTTGTGTACATGGAATTTACATGGTGTATAGATACCTGATTTTATGAACATAGTCATTGATGTTTGTTATGAAAAGTGTAAAATTGTATGTTGTATGTTTGTACACCTTGTTGCCTTAGTCAGGGAAACTTAGATTCCTTTGTTATGTTTAGGGGAGTGGCTCTGTGTGAGGGCCGACACACAAAGTGGTGTCAGGGTAACTTATTAAAAGCAGTGATAACTTATAACGGATTAGTTAGATTAAATTCCTTAATAGAATTCATCACCTTCATCCACATTCAATAATAAGTCTTGGTATAAGAAAAGAAAAATCAAATAAAAAAATCCTTTCATTTCATTTTAGAAATTTAAGTCCAAAATGTCAACTCACCTAATCAGCATTAAATCAGCATGATCATCATCTAATCCTAATCTAATACTAATCCCATCCCACTTGCATTATCTAGACCTAGCCACTTGCACAATAAATCAATTTTATTGATTTATTAAAACACTCATTTTCCCTCAACATGACAAGTCAAACAGGGCATTTATTGCTCTTCTTTCTTGTCCCCCTCTCAAAATTTATTGCAAATTTGAATTCAAAATTTCCCCTCTTGGGCACTCTTCCCAAATCTTGCACATACATCAACTAATCACATGATGACAAGTGTCCTCAATTCATTGGCTTGTTTTTGATCCCACATTGGTCCCTCTTCAACACTTGGCATTTTGAAAATCTTTAAATAGGTGCTTCATCCTCAAGCAAATCCTCCACAATCTCTTGCAAGGTTACTCTCTTCATTTGAGATTTGATCTTGTTCATCATCATTCCACCATCTTCATAGCATTTCATCATCTTGAGCTTTTTATCATGGATTGGGAAAGGGTCACTAGCACATGTGACACCAATCCACTATGAGATAGAGTTGGATCATGTCTTTTATATGCTTTCTTTAGTTTCTATTGTTCCATTTTATTGCATGATTGACATGTTTCATTATTTCATAGGGATGTTAAAATGTTGTTTTGTTTTAAACTAACCATTTGCAGATTTTAGCATCCACACAATGGCGCTAGAAGGAGGGCTGTAGCATGTTTGATTTATATGGCTTTTGTTGGATTTATGAGATTAAAATAGGAAGATCAATACCATTTCCAACTAACGGTTTTTATGTTGTATGCTAGCATTGAAGGGAGAAAGAATTAGATTTAAACTTGTATTCCCTCTGCAGGAGTTAAAATATGTTAGAATCAAGGGTTGATGCTTATTATAAACGGGTGGAATTATTGCTTGTACTTTTTGTTGTGATGGAATTCTGTCAGTCTTTGTATTCTTCATATTTCACTGCATTTGCATTCACTCAGGGCACATAGCTTGTTGTGACAGTTTATGCTTCTTGAGCTCAAGATTTAAAGTCTGACATAACTCCAAATGTCATCCTCAGTCCTCTGATATGTCATATTAAAACAAATGCCATTTACTGTTGAGTCACTCCATCAGAAGATTTAGGTGCCCTCTGTAAGCATTGGCACCGGCAGAGAGGCCATCGATGGCACTAGCTCATAGATCTTGCAATCATTACGTTCATGAGCTTGCAAGCTGGGAGAAATAAACATCAGAAGTATAAAGATCTGAAAAGATAATAGAATGCAGCCCAACAAAAACTGTGAATGTATCTATGTATGCATGATATGTAAGGATAGACCCGCGCAGATCTGGAGATGAAGAGGCCTTTACAAAGTTTGAAACAAAGGGACTAGAATTTGCTATCAATGCACTTGTGCCTTTTCCCAACCAGCAGCGGTGCTTCCTTGCCAATATCTTTCTCAGAATCTTGGCTTTGAGACAATGTTTGTTTTGGGGCGGGTACTCATGATGTTTCTATTTACAATCAATTAATGCATCTCATATGGTTGAAAAAGTCTCTGTATCACTTAAATGAATCTGATATGGTTAGAAAAGTCTTTGTATCGCTCATTTCATCATCTACAGTGTTGTTACACAGTCTGTCACTTGGTAGAAAGTACGCAGTAACAGCTGCATTCTAATAAATCATATAAAGGTAGTTGAAATTCTTTTGCAGGGGCATTAAGCTAGATTAATGTTGTGCGCAGTTAGGATGCAAACTGGAGTCCCCTGCATATTTGTAAAATTTGCTTCCGCACTGCTCCTCCACCTGAACTCCCACGCAAAGCTTCTACGTGAATGAGCGATACAATTAAGGCATGCAGTGTCATTTATTGTATTCATTGCTTCAGCCGACCACAACAGGTGAAGGGATCCTTTCTCTGCATTTAATCTTCATATAGAATTCACTATTGATTATTCTACGAGCGGCTATTTCCAATCTGTTGTGACTTCAATGATATTATTTGCGCCTTAATAAAGCTTTTTAGAGATGTTCATGCACCGCATTTACAATTAAATATTTCGCTTTCTTGATTCTCGCAGGCACAATGAAACAATTATTATGAGTGTTTTATATCGTAGATCGTAGGTGCACTAGGTGATGCCTTTCCTTAGCATTCAAATAGCCATTGTTCCATTCACAAACTCCACCACAGCCAGACGTCATTATCTGAAGGAGAAACGCCTTTCATAGCGGGTATTTTGGGAGTCTTGCTGGAGGTTTTGACCGTAACAAATTTCTTAGGAGATTAAGGATATCACACCTAACTATTAAAGACCTGTCCTTCTTTCACAGACCATGGTAGATTTTCAACAGTGAATGATAATCTAGAAAGATTCGATGTTTGATATCACTCATTTCTCTCCATTTTCTGCCACGAGCTTTCACCACTTGGTGCGACCCTTTTATGCTTTTATTTAGTGTTATTGTGACTTAGTATTGGGTAAAATCAATCGGACTATGGGGTTAGCCTGTTGTTTGTTTGGCTTTGTTCTCTTCCACGATACGAAAACTCTTCTTGATTTCGACCTTTCTACATAGCTCCCACAACCACAAATCTTTTAGGCTTTTGCTAGAAGGTTTACCTAGGACAAAGTGTGCCTTTAAAGCAATCCCATCATGTCAGATTTATTTCTGCTATCCATAAAAAGTGGTCCCTTCCGAGGTAAATAAACAATAAAGTGGAGAATGAATACTCTTTTAACGAGGCATTAATTTCAAATACAATTGCAAACGCATTCATAAGCGCAAGTGGGAGATATGGCTTAACACTTGAACCATAAAGCTTAAATTCCCCATTTAATTTCTTGGGGGAAGGCCAAGATAAGATGTCATTGATCAAGTCAAATCATAGATGATAGCTACATTTTAAGGTGACTCATTTATGTCTTTGCAGGTGTCCTTATTGAATGGAGTTGCTCATTCACGACCTTTGAAGAGGATTTGAAATCCTACTTGAGTATTGTTGTATATGCTTATCTATTTTCAAATTACGACAAGTTAATGATTCATTTGATTAGTTTGAAATCATTATTTTTTTTAAATCATTATGTCATTTAAAGTTAATGCTTAAAATGAGTTCTTTTAACTTGATTTTCTTTTCTTAATAGGTACAAAAAATCAAACGAAAGACAACCAAGGTACAAAAGCGAACAAAGGAAAAGCGAAGGAGGTACAAACAAACAACGAAGGTGAAAAGGTGCAAAGCGAAGGAGAAGGCTAGCAAACGAAAATGAAAGGAGGAAATTTTTTTTTTGAAAACACAATGTGTTTTTAACACTTTAAATGTTTGATCAATACTACTTCACGAAAAGAGGGGAAAGGAGAAATTTTTTTTTTGAAAACACAATGTGTTTTTTAACACTTTAAGTGTTTGATCAACACTACACGAAGTTGTTTATCTTTTCGTTTTAGGAGACTAATTTTCGTTTGGGTCTAAAATGAACAATTTGATTTTCATTGCAAAGGACTTAAAACGAATCTTAGGACAAACTTACTAGAGTTCGTTTTGGGTCAAAAATTGAACAAGCAATCTTCATATTTCATTTGGTGCTTAAAACGAATTCACAATTGCTTTGAAGGGTATAAAATGAACAAGTGTTTGATTTGTGTGATTGTCTTTTGAGTACGTATCCTCTCCCCTTGCGCTTCGTGCGATCTAGGGTGCAAGAGAAACACTCAAAACACATTTTATTGCTTTGAAACACTTCAATTTGGGCTTAAAAATTGAACATATTGTGCGAGTGTGAGTAGGGGCATCTTCACAGCATATCTCTTTGTGCCACCAAAGATTGACTGAAGTTACGGATTGTGTCTTTGCTTGCTTTTGTTTATCTTAGAGGGTCTCATTTGGGGAAAGCATCACCCAAGGACTACCAACCGTAACACCTAAAGCCAAGTATATTTCAAATGGATATAAATGAGGATTTGGTTAAACGCCATAATCACGCTGTTGGTTCACAAGATGGATCCGGAAGGGGACTCTTGCTGTATGGGTTAATCTCCACGAATGGAAAGTCCTAATTAAAACCCATGTTTTAGAATTGTCAAAATCCTTGATCCATTTGTTGGTGCAAGAACGGTTGTTATGAAGCCGCCCCACACTTTTACGGTCTTTTAGTGGAAATGGAGTAACGCCATGGAAAGCTCTTCATGGTGTTGATGCTTCGGCTGCCCCGATTGACGCTTAATATCGTAAGAGGGAGCCGAGGTCAAGCATCTAACCATCCGCTAGAGATAAGCTGTGAATGGACTTGTCCAAGTGGGAATCCAACAGTCATTGTCTTGCCACATCCAGGGCTTGTAATTATTCTTTGTTTGAAAACACAAAGGTGTATTCGGAAAACATTTGCAAACAAACATTCAAACATGATTCTCAAAATTTCAAACCCCTCTTGAAGACAATATCATTGACTCAATCCATATACATTGCTTTCCTACTTGACCATCGCCTAGAGGTTCCTAAGCATTGAATTATATCTCAATTTGTCTTCTTGAGTAAACAATAGGAAAACCCTTGCCTTAAGTTCATTGAATTTCCACATAAAATATCTTGTGGGGTTTAAAGAAATTAAGACATTGGACATCTTAGTTTGAAACTTTAATCAAAGAGTGTGTTTGTGGTAAAAGGAATACACTAAGCAAAGATAACAAATTGGACCCCACACATGTGCTTGATATCTCTTTGTCATATTGGTCTTTTGATTGCTCTTAGAAAAAAGTGTGTTCTTCAATACCTTGGCCTAGTAAACAAAGTCTCTCTAAGTCTCTTAGGATCAAATCAAACACTTCATTCACCTCAAACATTTATCAACATCATCCCACAAACAACTTTAGAGCTTTGAAAATGTCATTACCTAGACTTGGGTACATTTCCAAACCAAATCAAAATCATTTGTTTAGTTAGGTGTGTTTGGATGAATCCTTCCACGCACACTTAGTTAAATTATCACCTATTTGAACAAGTTCATCCTAAGATAACATCCAACATTTTAGGGTTTACAAGTTCATCATCCACATCAAACAATCAAAATCAAGCCCTAAGTCTAGCATTGATCCAAAGTTCTTAAACGTTCATCACTCATCATTTACACATTTCATCCTCCATCTCATCATTGGTCCTAAGAATATTAGAGGTCACTTTCGCAATAAGGTCATAACACAAGAGGAACATGGAATATACACTTGATCCATACATCTTGAGTAATCTAAATCAATTGAATCCTCAAAGCCTTTCATTTCCTATCAATTATCAAAGTCCATGCATAGGATCATTGCCTTCGACAAATATCAATGGTACAAGTGTGAGTATGCCCATGTCAAAGTTTGGAACACATTTCCCAATGATAGATCTAAGTCCAAACCTACTAATCCACCAATCGAATAATCAATGCATGAGTCTTCAAACGAGCAACATCATTTCACCAAATCCCTACAAACCAAATGTGGATGTACCAAGTGCAAGTTTTCAAAACATGAATCCTAACTCAGAAAACTTTGGAAAAATGATTCCCAATACCAACAATGTTCATCCTATCATGCCAAATCTGAACATCATCCCAAATCAAAATGTCATCCAAAATCCATTCGTCCATGATCCCACTCAAAAACGACAAACATGCATGCCAAAACTACTTGAACACAAGCCAAATCAACTATCTCAATTGAGTCAAGATCAAAATCAAGAACAAATTTGGCGAGATCAAATTGCGGAACTTTCCAAAATAGTTGAGGCATTGCGCCAAGGGAAATCTCCACCACCATTACCTACATCATTCCTTGGTTTAGGGCTTCCCCCTTTACCTAACACCAATCACACCACCCAAATCAATCCACCTAACATCAATCAAACCATCACGTCAAATCCTTCGAATATACCATCGACATCGCACCAACAGATGGTATCTAATCAAACAACATTGATCCCAAATCAAAATTTGGTCTCCCAAGGACCTATCACCTCTGTCAATCCAACCATCTCTATCACTTCGATCACTCCAACCACCACTATCACGCCCATCACATCTCAACCCCTCACTACCATGATCGCTCCGAGCATATCTCAAACACTTGTCACTACATCCAACATGATTTTGAATCCACCACCCCCCCCACCACCACCAATTTCCACCACATCAAGCCAATACAATGCGACATTACAAGCTACTTTTCAAAAGGGATTCCAACAATATCTAGCCATGCAACAAGCAACACAAGTGAAACAAGTGAAACAATCCTCTCAAGTTGCCCAAGCCTCTCAAGCTACCCAACCAACATGAGCACAAACACAAAAGATGACAACTATTGAAAACAAGGATCAAGATCAATCCATCACTGAGCACACATTTACTTCATCCAATGATCAAATCGACATATGTCAAGAGTCACTTTTGAATCACGATCAAAATCCACCAACAAAACTTGACAATGAGCCAATTCAAGAAATATCAACATCACTTGATGCTATGGTCGAAGACATTCACAATCTCTCCATCGCAATTGTCGAAAACAATGATCAAAACCTCTCCATCGAGGAGCACATTGATGATGTATGTACACAATCCAATGATCAACTCACGATACATCAAGAGCCACTCTTTAGTGATCTATTTCAAGGAGTGTTAGGACTATTTGATCCAATTGACATAATGCATGATCCGTTGACCAATGATCATATTGAAAATGTCTCTACATCGCCTTATGAGTTAGAGGACATATCTCAAGAAGTTATTCCAAAGCAAGATCAAAATATTTCACTAAGGTCTAGCAATGGTCATTTTCAAAACATCTTGATCCCCTTTGACCTCATGGTTACAGATGTTGAAGGAACCTTGAACTTGACCATGCCTAATGTCGACATCCAAGAACCATTTATAAGCAATTCATCCTTTGGAACTGATCCATGTCAGGAACTTGATCTAAAGCATGTTGAAAGCAACTCCAAAATTAATCAAGATCAAGAATTTGTATCTTCAAGATACTACAATAATCTAATGAACACTCTCTTATCCATGCAAGATGATCATATCCATGTAGCACATACTCCTCCATCTACCCATGAGATGCTTTCTATAGATGGGCACGTAGATGATCTTCATCTAGAACAAGATTTTGTTACACAAAAAGAGCAGATTCTTAACTCCTACAATCAAACAGAGTTGTCAACATCAGGATCAAATATGTTCCAAACTCAGATTGAGGACATCATGAATAAAGATATCCATCATTATCAGCTCAAGGAAACAAGTCAGATAGAACATCCAAAGTTAGTGGAGCAGCAAATTGAAACAACGTTACCTACGTGGTCATTTATCGAGAGTGCATTCTAACAAGAGATCTCTTTAATAGGCGTAATCAAAGTAATGAAGGTACCATCAATAACACCGGGAAACTTTATCTCAAGCAAACGCCAACATAGGGAGCATGAAGAATTCTTATGATTAAACCAATGCCAATACTACAACCAACCACACCATGAATCTTCATCCACCTATCACCCCATCCACAAATTGGGACCAACATCAAAGGAAATATTTGAATCAAAGTACGAAGAATGCTATCAAAGCAAAAGAAGCTGAGAAGCATAATGGACAAATCAAATACGAATGGATACCAAAGAATACAAAGAAAGATTATTCCTATCAAACTCCATCAGTCAAAGAAACTATGGGGCAAACTAAAAGAGGGAAAGGTATCCATCAAAGATGTCCAAGAAATCAAAAAGCAAGCTTTCAAGCTTACATACAAAGTATATCAAGCGCTTGGTCCTATTCCACACACACTGCATCCACCCATCATTGTTTCATCTTCCCAAGTTTGGAGAGTCAAAGGTTCCAAACTGTCAACCAATCCATCTCTTATCCCTAAATGCACTCCATCCACACCTCCATGCATAATATCTAATTCTCATATTGACCATGTATTGGCAACGACCCTTCATCATAAGGATTCAGAAGGCAATCTATCGCTGAGCAAAGCGACAAAGACAA